>JAKSZP010001681.1:0-93340 GCA_022478985.1 Massospora cicadina | reverse complement strand
CATGGGTAAGATGTGGTTAACATTGAACCCTATAAATATCCTTGCATTTACACTAATAAAGGCAACCTTTAACTTCTGGATAAAGTTTATAATTTATCTTATAAACTTTTTGCGTTATCACTTTATTTTATATTAAAGTCAGTTTTCACTTGGGATCAGTAGGATCAGGGCAGCGTGCCATCATCCAAGTGAAGCAACCGGGTATACAAATAAAGTATTACCAAAAAGCTATATCATAAATTTAAAGCACCATCCTGTCTATTGTCCTCACACAATAGATGCTCGAAACCACATCCCACCCTTGAAGAAGAACCAGCCCTCTGAAGCAGACCCCCAAATTCAACAGTTTCACTTGTGAAAGTAAATTAAAATGAAACAGCTAAAAGGTAAGAATCAAAAATCTACCCAATGATAAACCTAAGTAATATCATCTATTATCCAACTTGGAATACTTAACATACCTTTTCTCCTAATAAAAATATGCCACAAAGACATCATATAATCTGGATGCATTACCATATCAAAAGATTCATTTACAAATTCCTCCTTTCCATTTACTTTTAATCCTTTTCCTTACGGGGTTTATACTGTTACATAAAACGTATAAAAACCCAATTCTATACCAGAATAAAGTTTGTCAAAATTTTTCTACTTATTTTTGAGACTTGACTTTAATAAAACCATTTTGCTGTAGTTAACATAGGACGAATACTCTAGTTGACGTGACCTAAGCATTCCTTGGCACTAAATATATTTGTTTGAGTCTTAGACTTCTTCATGTAATGACTGTTAAGCTTCTTGGGCTCATGTGCCTTTTTGCCACAAAAACGGAAGCTTAACAAGGTCAAGACCTATCCAGATTATTAGTTGGCACTAGACCTTTCATTTCTTCTTCCTTGACTATCAGGGCCCACACCCCCTTTAGGGATTTTTCAAATAGTTTAGTCTTATAAGAATTGGAAGTTTGATGGCAGCGAGGGCAGCCTTTTTGAAAGATCAGGTGCTGGAGAATTAGGATAAATTTGTTATATCTCTTCCAGAAACTCAAGACAGTTGGTACAATCATTGGATGGGACCCAGATGTTCTCATAAGCCTAATACTCCTTTCATGACAACAGGTAATTCACTTTGCATCTTTTGTCATGTGTCCAGAATATTTTCTACCTCAAATTAGGGCTCCTTCCACAATGATGGGCTCAACCTCCACCAGTTACTTGTCTTTGAGAGGAGAAAATGTGGAACCTTGGAAGGAGTCATCTTTTTCCAGTGAAAGGGCAGTTGAGGTGAAAGAATCCATTGTAAAGACCAAGAAAATAGGAAATGGCCCTGCTTGCTTGAAAGAAATTTCTGGCATGGCACTTTGAGGTTCAGATTCTTAGTGTCCACTATTATTAAATCGACCTCCTGTTAGTTTTGAGTCTCACACCACCTTATGTCAGCAAAACGCTTGGCATCTTTTGGTCATTTAGTCAACTGGCTCTAGACTTTTTATGAACTTCTGAATGTGCGTGACAAAGCTTTCCGCTTCTGGAATATTACTATACGTTTGAAGGCCAATAGTGAGGGCAGGGATATACCTTATGTTAGAATGCATAGGTGACACACCTATTGAGGAATGGAGAAAGTTATTGTATGAGAATTGGACCAGAGGAAGGTCATCCGCTCATTTACTTTAGGATGGGTAGCATAGCAATGAAGATCCCAACCCAAGGACTGGTTTGTACTCCATTTGACCATCTGATTGAGGGTGATAGGCAATGATTTTCAAGGCTTAAAGTTATAATGACACACAAGGCCTATCATAATCACGAGATAGACTGAGGCCCCCTGTTGATTATTACATATTTAGAATTCTCAACTAGAGCAAAGACGTGCACCACAAACAACTTTACCATACTTTAACTGAAATCTTAGTCAGACAAGGTATAAGAATTTCAATTTTTTCAAACGAGCTATTATAAATATGATCACGTCATAATAACATTAAGTTAGTAAACTCATAATTAAGTCGACAGAAATTGAAGTCCATGGCCCTGCTGCTTGTTTAAGAGAGTTTAGAAGCCATTTCGCACCATTATATATGATCTGTACCAAGCACAAATATTAAATTGTTTTATTCAAGAGAGTACCTCTGATGTAAGTCCATTTTAATCATAGCACTTTTGATTAGATTAATGTATGTTTTAGCACAAGGGTGGTTCATGGTAGGAGAATCATGGCATCCCTCTATGACGCGGGAACTAAAGAAGAAGGACATCTACTCCGCTGCAAAAAATAGATTACTCTTTTATTTTGGAAATAACATCTAAGAGGAGATTTAACTGCATCAATTTTTGTCAGGAGGTCAGGAAAGAAGGTCCTAAAGATTGGGATGACAAAACAGAAAAAATCAGTGAATATCTTCTGTCAGGGGATGTAGGGATCAAGTTGGAAGGAATTGCCTCAACCCCTAGCTCAGAGGTAGCAGGGATAAAGTGGTATTAGAAATGCGAATTTGGAGTTAAGCTTTGAGTTGGGGAAAGCAACTGAGGCAATGGCTGGATTTGGATGAGCCATTTTTGTTCAGTGGGAAGCACTAGTCCAAGTCAGAGTCTTTGTCCATGATGGTGCCCATTAAGCGATTATAGCTCAGGATATCTGTTAAAACACGTGTAGATCTTTATAAATATTTGAGGTGGGTTGACCTTGGGACAAATATACCATACTGAGAATTTTTCTATCCAGTAAAGGTTTCAAAATCAAACCTGCACTAGATAGGAAGCAGCTTTACATACCAGGCTAACCACCCTTTAACATTTGTAGATCTTTAATTAACTTATATTTGAAGTTGAAGCTTAGGAGGTCACAGTGTGTCCTGGTCATCCTGTGAGCCAACTTTTGGGGTTTGCAATAATATTCAGAGACCTATTATCTATGCGCACAACCAAGAATGTTTGGTGACATGCAACAGCTAACGCCAGTGCATTAATAAACAAACCTCTGCAGCCAACTCTTTATCATAGATGGCCCATGCATGCTCGGTGAACTGAATTTCCTGAAAAAGTAAGCCATTGTAAGTTCCCACCTTTTCGTGTTCTTGCAGAAGGACAGCTTCTACTGTGGGCCAGAGGCATCAAAAGCCACAAAAAGGGATTAGCTTCATTAGTGTGACAAAGAATGTGGTAGTAGGAAAAACTCTTTTGTTTCAAATGTATTTTGCTGTTTATAGGTAAAAATAAAAGGTACGTTTTGTGAAGTGAATGATGAAAAAACAAGGGCAATTTTAAAATCCTTTATGAGAAAACACAATAAAAGTGACAGATCCTAGGAAGCTGTGCATTGAGTATGCTTTACTGGAGTGTCTACTAGTGGATGGATGCTAGTTTGGAAGGCATAAAGGTGTGACCATTTTATAATATTAAAATGGCCAGTAACTGAACTTCATCTTTATAGAACTTGTATTTAAATGGCCTATCATCTAAACTTTCTTTATGGAGAGCTGCAGCCACTTTTAAAAAATTATTTAAATGTTGTTCAGTGTTGGGTGAGTGGATCAAGATGGTATTAATGTAGGCGAATGCGCAGGAGAACCTGAGATCGCCCCAGGGAGTCATCAATTTGGCATAGAAAGATAGCTGGTACATTATTCAAATCATAGGGAATAACCTTGAACTATTATATTACATACTGGGTGCAAATATATGTCAGTCACACTTGGCCAGACTTGACCCAAAGTTAGTGGTAAGCATTCTTCAAGTCAAGTTTAAGGAAAGCTTTAGATTTTGAGATTTTCAAGGATATCACAACTTCCAGGGGTAGAAGATATGAATTAGGGGCTGTTACACTGATTCAAGTAACCATAATCCACGAAAGGTCACAGGGTGCCCAATAGGCCTCTGCACAAAAACTGTAAGAGATAAAATAGGAAAGATTTTATAATCATATACCCATTCTTCACCATGTCGTCAATCCAGGTCTTAACGCCTGGGCTTCCTCAGCCATGTAGGGATATAGGTGACAGTTGATTATGATGAAGTCAAACATTAGATAAAACTCAAAACGAACTTTAAGTTACTTAACAGTTTTTTAGCATATTTACATCAAAAACTGACTTTTATGGCGCAAGGATTAGAGGCAAAGTAGTCAACTCTGGCATAGTGCACATAGAAAAGGTACCACTGTTGCCACCGCTGAATGGCCTGTGAAAGTGTGGGAAGGAGGGTTTTTCACGTAAATGAAATTTGGGTGAAGGCTAACTTGTTCCATTCAAAGTTAATATTCACTGACTGGAGGTGCAAGTCCTGCCCTCAAAATAATTGGATATAACAACTTTGGAATATTTGTGAAGTGTGCTACACTTTCATCCTCTTTGGTAATAAAATGCAGTGGTTTACAAAGTGGAAGTGTAAGAATGGGAATCCAAGACTCCTCAAAACTGGTGAATCTGGGGGTAGCCTTAAGATACAAAGCTTGCACAACCTTAAGGTTAATGTAATATTCTGTGACTCAGGTGTTCACTGGGTAAGTTACTTCTACCTTAAGCTGCCCCACTGGAATATGAATAATAAACAATAAATGATCATAATAAAATTTATTTAACGCATTATTGGAAAAAAGGTTAGGACCTGATTTTTTAACCTTAGGCTCTTCCAAAATTTAATTATTTGTTGAAATGGGGGGCATAACTACTTCCTGAGCGTAAGATAAAGTAGCGGATTCAGGATCTTCAGGGTTTTTAAGGGCGCTCTGGAAGATCCTTGTAAACTGGGTTTACACAACACAGTTCCTTGAATTGGTAACCAGTGAGTTGTGATAAATAGTGATTTCTGGGCCCGCAGGTTATATAGAACTGCAACCATTAATAAGAGTTCATTTTCATTATATTATATGAGAGTAGATCTCAGAAAGAGTTTGGCTTATTTGAACCATTATAGCTTCCTCAGCAATATGAGAGAAGGTAATTGTAGTCCTCTGGGTAGTAACCTGATCCCATAATGCAGGTAACTGACTCCATAATCTAGTACTCTGTCTAAAATTTTCATTTGATTAGGGGCAATGACAAGATAGTCAATAGCGCGATTTTATTTACACACTTATATGAATTAGTTACAGATTCTATTATTTATTCGGGGAAGGTTGACCAGGGGACAAGCACTTCTGATATAGTGAGAAAACTAATGAAATTCGACAAATAAAGACACCCCAGAGGGTTCAAGACCCCTCTTGTTGTCTCCAGGATCACCAAGATTAGGACGGTAGGGAAGGGGAGTTATGCTGGCTTATTCTTGGATGCAGCATGTGTGAAGGAAAGGATCAACTTTTAGGAACCATATGGGAAACCATGTGTTAATTGTCCTTCTGTTATGGAGGGTCATATGTCCACACAGCCATGCTTGAAAAATATTACAACATATGGCAGTGGAAACGATTGATGGCTTCTTAGATTGTATGCGCTGCACCTGTAAACGCTCCAGTACTATTGTATGGATCGTCCATAGTGCTAGCGCTACTATTAACGCCCTGAGAGATGGGTGAATAGGAGAGTCCATATTTATAGCAACCATGTTCCTTGCTAGGCTGAATGGATGTCCGTTTTCTTGGTGGAAAAGGCGCATGGCCTCTTTCCATACCGCCACTGATGTTGTGCATTGTTCTAAACGGTGGGCTAGGCTTCCATACTGACCACATATTGTACATGAGGTGTGAGTGGCATTTGACCGTTCAACTGTTCAGTATACTCTCCTCATACACCTCCATACATGTGCTCTTATCCTGTGTTAGAGTAGAGGTTAATGTGTGTATCTCCATACTCTTCTTTGAGTCTCCAAGTTAAAGGGTATATCCATATGGTCCAGGTACTCAATCCTGGCTATGGTACTCGAATTTCTGCATATCATGTTATCTTTGACTATTTGGTCATTGATCTCCTGTCTGTGAGTTAGCCTTGGGCATCCTCAGTGACTGGTTTGTTCAATTATGTGAGTCCGCCATGTCGCTCTTCTCATGGCTAGGAGTATTCATTTGAAATGTGCAGGAGTGCCATGTGGTCCTGCAGCTATAGAATGAGATGCCAGATACTTGATTAATGTGCTCAGGTGAACTGGGTTTCTTAATTGTAGTGCTCGTGTAAAGTTATATCTTGCTTTTCTGGCCCAATGTGTATCTGGAAGATCTGGGATAGTCACCTGAGATATCCAGGATCCCAGTATATGGATTACTTGCTCTACATAATTAGTAGGCCCCATGCCTCCATTCCTTCTAGATCCAAATAGGGTTTCGAGGTGTACAGGGGGGTTGTGGTTGGACCATAGCCATACTTGTAATAGGGCGTGGAAAGTGTTAAAGAAAAATGGTGAGAAAGCGATTGCATGGTCCATGAACCATATGATTGATAGAATCATAGAGTCGGCTACCGTGACCCTTCCTGTAAGAACTGTTTGGTGTCCAGGTAAGGAGGCAATGCGTTTTGTTATTTTGTCCAATAATTGATTTTCCATCAAGGAGCTGGCGTAACCTCCTGCTTTTAACCACGCCCCCAAGTGATGGACAGGTCCAGCTGTTGGCTTGGTGATGAATGGGAGTTTCAGTGAGGTCGTTGCTAATTTTCACCTCCTATGTCTGGTCAGGAGTCTTGATGTTTTACTAGCTTGTTAGCCCTGTGTAGATGGCATCCACTAAGTCTGACATTTCCCCAGAAGTATAATTTCCGTTCTCTCAGTGTTAAGTGATGCGTTACTTATGGCTGAATAATCTTGTATTATATTCTCAATTCTGCATGCGTCCTGATTGTTGGATATGCCCACCACACAATCATCAGCGAAGGCCATCATTTTGACTGGTGGTTGGCCCCTGACGTTGATTCCTTTGAGCAGTGTGTTTGTATTTCAGATTAGGGGGTCTAGGCTAAAAAAGTTGTAGAGTAGAGGGCTTAAGGGATCTCCTTGTTTTAGTCCTCTCTGTGGAATAACTGGGTTGGTTAATAAGCCTGCTCCCTTCACAGCCATAGTTGCAGATTCTGTAAACAACATTACCCAGTTTATGAATCTATTTGGAAGCTTAAATTTTTTAAGGCAGGCCCTAAGATAGGTCCAGTTCACCCTGTCGTATGCCTTTTGTTGATCTAAAAAGACAAGTGCTTCAGAGGTTTTGGACTGGCAGACATTTGCAACTGTGTGGATGTTATCCCATATGGATCTTCTTGGTAAAAATCCATATTGTGATGGGGATATCGCGTTAGTTGCAATTTCTCCTAGTCGTTTAGCCATAATTATTGTGAAAATTTTGTATCTGTTAGTTATGGAAATCGGGCGCCAGTTGGATAGGTCTAATCTGTCTCCTTTCTTGAATTAAGTGACCATGTAGGCTTCTTTGCCTCCTGGTAGGAGGCATGTTTCCATAATACACGTGTTCATTGAATCTAGAAGAATGTTAGAGATGTTAGTAGAATACTTTATATAAAATTCATAGGGAAACCCATCAGGTCCAGGGAATTTCCCTCTTGGTGCACCGTGTACTACTTCCCATAATTCCTCGTGTGATATTAGGTTAATTAAACTGTTATTTTGAACTGCAGTGTTGATATGTGCGCTTCTAAGGAATTTTTCAATTTTACTCTAGTTTGACCAGCTCAGATTTATACAATTTCATATAAAACCTGTGCACTTTGGTTGTGACTTCTTTGGGTGTTTCTGCTATAGATTTGTTCAGTTGACGTACCTGTGTACAAGCTATCATATGTTTCCTGGCATGGAATCAGTGAAAAAGTAGCTTAAGCAAGTTTCTCAATATCTTATGTTTTTGCCTTTATATTGGACTCCAACTAGGTGTTGGTGTTCGCAGATCAGGGTGTTTAGCCGAGCAGAAACCTCCTCCCATTTGTAACCCATCCATGGCTGTATCCCATTCTTGGTATGTTGTTTTCTAGATGATCAATTTCAGCCAATGTGTGTTTAATAATGGCTGAAACTGCCCTGTGTCTTCTAGATGATGTATGTTTAATTTGTTGGGTTTTTGATTTTTTTAAGTTTTCCCAGGTGGTTAGTGGGTCTGAGAAAAAGAGTGTTTGAAAATCCTGGGTTGAGGATATTTCCTCCACCCAGGATTGAAATTCTGAGTTGACTAAACTTTCTGGGCGTATTCTACACCATCTGGGTGCTTGAGTAATTGTTTCCGCTGGTTTGTAAGATACCAAAACAAGCCAATGGTCAGAGAATTTGAATTTCTAGCTTTAAATTTTGAATTTGGTGACAGAAAATTATTGGTACAAGTATTAGGTCTTTTGTCGACATAGAGACAAGTGTACCATTGTGTACATGTGGGCGTGTCATGTTTTGTAGCAGGGATTGCCTTTTTGGCAGTGGATCATTTAGTCTCAAAGTGGCCTTTAGTACTCAGAGTTCCACTTGCCCTTGTGGTATCTCCATTGTGTATGGCCATTGGCCTGTCTCTGGGTTAATCCAGCAGTTCATGTCTCCCATTATGAAAGTATTTGCTGGTAGATTTAGTTTTGTGTTAGGGCTGTGAGAAACTCTCTTCTTTCAGGTGCACAGTTCAGTGTGTACACACTGGCTATTGTGTGCACTTTAGTGTGCCATTAGAAGGTTATGGCAAGTACGCGGCCATTCAGGAATGGGTTTTATTGTTAATAAACTTAAAGTTTTGGTTTGCGCGTACTATCACCCCACATTGGAGCGACCAAAACAATATTATTGGTAGGAGCATTTTTTCCCATGCCTCCTCCTCTCCCTGTGGACAGTGGGTTTCCTGCACAGCCAGGATATCCAAAGGTGGATTTCATAGGAGACTTAACTTCTTGGCCCAGGATATTAAGGCTTTAGTCCCACTATATTCAGCATCCCTATCTATACTGAGACGCCCGATGCACCTCAGGAGTGGTTAGCAGGGCCTCCCAGCCCTACTCCCTCACTCACATTTCTCTCCACTGCACCTCTGCTGCGGAGAGCATAACCATGAGTAGGAGTTGGGGTGTATTCTGCCCCTTTCAACGCCGCAGTTTTTGCTCCTATCTTGGCTTTACTTGGTTTTGATATGTTATTGCAGTGCACTTGTGGATTTATAATGGCCACATTATTTTCTTGCGCATTCCATTGTTGATTTTCATTCCCAATTGGGTTAAATTCCACAATTTCTGGGGGTGCACTGAACCCCAATTTTGCTGCATTCATTTCCAAATCAGGTTCTGCCAAATTGAAATGGTCAGATTGGGTGTATGGTTTTCCACAGGATCTGATTGGTTCATGGACTTGAATTCCTCCATGTCTTCCTGGATCTGCTCCAGCGATATGATTGATTCCGCCAAGGCCTTTGCCTTGGCTGCAGCCAGCTTGCGAGCTTGTTTGGCCATTTTTCATTCTTTTGGGGAAATAGGGCCAATTATTTTATAATTGCCCATATTCTCCCCGTTGAAGGATTGTGTAGTATCTGTGATTTTGGCATATTCTGAGTCATCTTCGCCCATTTCCTCCTCACAGAATTCCATTTCTCTCAGGCCTTCTTTTATGGGGCAAGCATGAATCTTGTGCCCAAAGGCCTGGCAGTGGTTGCAAATGGGGGGTGCGCTTTCCACTGTTGCACGGAACAGCTAGGATTTTTTCCCATCAATGGTGAAGGATGTGATGTGGGGGATTTTTGTAATATTCACCACTACCTCCTGGTTCAGGGAAATAATTGCTATTTCCTTCCCCATGCTAAGGGTTGAAATCAGCTGGAATCGTTGTATTTCAAATTGTTTAATTTCTCCATAGGCTTCCAAGCCTTCTCAGAGATGTCTTTCAACTACTGTGCGTGCCAGTGTGGTCAGAAGATAGTCAAAAATTATGAAAATGTCCTTAGATTCAGTCCTACAGGTGCATTTGGTCAGGACCAATTGCTTTCCGTTGGGAAGGTCAAGACCACTCTGACCTTTACTGCTTCGTTTGCTTCTTCCATGGTTTTGAACCCACGATCTACCCAACCTCTGCGGATAGTATGGGTTGTTAAGTACACTGCATTTGGGAAAATTTTTTGTTGGGCTTTGCTGAACTTTTCCCACATTGTCAGTGCTTCTAATCCCAGGAAAACTTGTATCTTGTGTTCCACTTATGACAGTGGTTGAGTTTGGGATACTTCCAAATAGCTACAGTATTTTACCAAAAAATTAATGAAACCCATGGGGCGCAACCTTAGGTTTTGTTTTTTGAGAGATTTCATTTGTAAATGTGCGCTTGGTACCTTTGGGCGGTGCAGGTCCAGGTCCACTGCCATTTACCGCGTTTGCCCAGCCCTTTATCTTATTATTCATACTTATCTCGCCTGGTGTTGATTACTAAATTAGCTGTTTGGATCAAATTGTATTACTAAAGGTGATATAAATGGGAAAGAAAAGTTCACAAAAGTATTTTAAAGAGTATCTTTTTTTAAAGAAAAGAGATTAGTTACAGATTCTGTTGGTTCTTTTTTGGTACTAATGGTGCCAACCCAAGAATGGGGTCCCTACGCATCATTATCTGCTGCATGCCAAAGTAAAGAGATTATAAATTATAACTAAAGTTTTACATGGTGCCACGGCGTTAGCCTAAGCATCCATATTAGAAGGGGAAGATGGGTCAGATGGAATTTTCGTTTGGTGAAAATTTCTTCATGTGGTGAGTGTTAAGATTTTGATATGACCGAATTACCCAGTTTAATTGATTATAATAAACCTGCTTGTCCACTAGGGGATGAATACCGCTTGTAATTGTGGGTATTATGTATTACCTATGATAAATATATATTTAGAGAAATATCACTAGAGAGTATTTCGTTATTTACCCAGGTCTGATCTTTCAGATTACTAAATTTTTTTAGGATGATACACAACAATAATCAAGTGCTTAAGTTTCATTTTTATTATTTATAATCTAATTGACTTCAAGGAGTCAATCAGGTTTTTCACAGATTGACTAAGGGGTTTATAAGTAGCTAGGCGAGTGATGCTAACTTTGATAAGCAACTTGCAAGTTAACCTTCTTGGCATTGCAACCTGCTGTTTATGGGTAAGAGTCCCATTACCTAAGCGGGTTGTTAACCTAATAAGGGTGACACACTGGGGTGAGCAAAGGCGTTGTGACAAGTTCTTTGTTTTACCCAGAAGGGGTCACTTTGATGATTGGTAGCAGATTTTTTAAAACTAATGAGAAAGATCATTGTTTGTAGCGACACTAGAGAGTTAATTTATTGACATGAACTGACGTTTCCAGTTGGGGCGCCAACTGAGGAGTTGGAACTTTATTTCCTTATGATTTCTTTTGCATTTATCTAAGTATACTGCAGTTAAAAGGAATCATTAAAAGTCAATTACTTTGATAATCTAGACTATTCATTTTAATCTTGAGACTAGAGTTTGGAAAGATAAGAGATCCTTTGTTTATTTTATTGCTTTCTCCGCGGACTATGTGTGAAAATAAGAGAAGCATATCTGAACCTAAAAATAGGACAAGCTCTACCAGAAAGAAGAGGAAAAGTTCCCTACTATTATAGAAGAACATTTAAAGATTATGAAAAGCACCAGTTTAGCGTTGGATCCATTAATCATCTTGTTAATAAGAATCTTAGAACAAGTAATAGTCTTAATACTATTACTACCCTATTCAATTAATCATCAACAATTCATAAAACGCACATACAAGGAACCTTTGCTGTTAAACAAGAATACTTAAGAGAGCTACAATCCTGAAAGGTAAACAGAACCTAGATTTAAATTTTTTTAAAAAAGTAGGTGATTGAGTTTCAAGTCATATTTAATAAGAAAACACTATAGCCATGTCCTACATGAAAGAACTAAGGAAGCTTTAGACGTAACTAGAGACTGTCAATAAGAACGCGCTAAACTTGGCATCACAGGTCAATGATTACTACTTTGGAGGATTAGTTGATGAAAGCTAAGGAAGAGTTTGAAGAAGTTGGAAAATTCTATAATGAGCTCTATGAGAATGCCATCCCCTTGAAGCAAAAGAAGGTCAAATTGGTTAATAAAGTAATAATCTAAAAGGCAGAATGAGATGCGGATAGAAAATTCTTATATCAGATTAATGAAGGTATGGCGCACATGTTGAAGTGCATAAAGGAACTGAAAAATATCAAAAGTGATTGCGCTCAAATGGAGGCTGACAAAGCTGACAAAAATATACATGAAACTCCATTTGGTAAGACTTAACCACCCAGAAATATGCCTGTGTTGTTTGTTGCCATTTTAAAAATGACTGTTGAAGTTAATCATAAGGTTAATTGAGTAGTTGGGCAGGAATACTCTGCCAATGGAGCCTCACATAAAACATGGAGCACACCAAAATTGGTTACATTTTACTGGTACAACACCCCTGTGTTTTTCCAATTATCTGAAATGACAATGTTAAAATTAGTGACTGACAATTGGAAATGACCATAATAAGCTTCCTGAACATCAATTTCTATAATCTGGTGTTGTACCATCTGAATGGGGACAATTGAACTTATAATGAAGCCTTGGAAGCCAATTTTATAGAGTTCAGAAGCCCTACACAGATGTTCAATGGCTAACAGGAATTAATGGGCATTCATTTTAAAGGACGAGACTTTAGAAGCTTTCGCCAACCAATTCTATCAAAAATTACAATCACAGCCAGTGCAAACGTGCTGTCAGGTTTTGACACATGAATTGTGATGCAAGCGGCGTTTTGGCCCTACCAAGATTCCATTGTATGATGGGTTCAGCGCTAGTGACCCAAATGTCTATATCACAGGTGGTAGATCATCTAAAGATGTCAGGTGCAACCTACATGCCCATAATTGAACTTTTAAGGCCATCCCTGTTAAAAACCAAGCGACAGTCAATTTTTCTGAGTCTATCAAGAAGCAACAAACTTGAGTTGCGATGAGAAACAATCCTGAAGGGCAAAAATGAGCGGACAAGATGCAGATCTTCGCCACTGATGTGGAAAACTGGGAAATTTTGCTGCTCAAGGTTGGAGCAAGAAGCCTAAGGAGCAGATTATTCTAGTCCAGTTAAAGAGAAGCAAATCAGTCAAGAGTCAGGAAAAGGACCTGCATTCTGGATAATGAACATATAGCACAGGGCAAACCTGTTCCCCTGATATATTGAACAATGACATAGATATTTCTGATCTATTTGTAGATAAATAAACACCTGACCCACTCTATCATGTTGTTAATCTGGATATGAATGTCATTACCTGAGCAAAAGCAAAGGAAATAGGGCCCAAAATTGTGAAAGAAGTTGCTTGGCCATGCACTTATCATCTAGTGGAAAAGCTTAGATTCACCAAAAGCACAAAGAATTTCTCAAGAAAAACTTGACAAGGCAAATATATCTCTCCTCATTAGTGCAATCAAGGAATATTTCCCTGATTTTTCCACACAATTAATTCATACATTCAATTCAGTATTTATGCCACTATTCACTCAGCAAACACCTTATTACAAAACCTGAATGTAAATATGCAAATATTATAGCGACCAAGTAAGAATACGGGCAACAGTCAACAATGAAGCACCCATTAACATCATTTTAACCAAATTGGTGAAATGCATGAAGATTTCGCTTGATCTAGAGTACTGGAAAGAATATGGAACTGCTAGACAAGATATTACAATGTCCTGTGGAGCCTGCAGTGCATTGTCATTTTAATTGGATCTCTGGTGGCATCAGCTCCCGCCATAGTCTGGCTAGTTAAAATTGAGACATCTAATTGTGACGGGTATACTGAGAAAGTACGGTGTTAAATATAATTTTGAGCGTGAAGCCATGAATTTTTCAAGACAAACCCTGCTCTTTTTATATTAGTGGAATGGAGAACCGCCGCTGACTAAGAAGAGCAATTTTAGTATGTTTAATTTACAATGACGGCATTGTTACCATCAAGTATAAATTGGTTGTAAAAAGGAGGGAAATGTTAAAGGAGTTCATGAAAAATCGTGAGATACCCTTGAGGACGAAAATGACAAACACCATTCCACCAGAAATGTGATTAAAAGATAACACGGGGTTAATGCTTGAAATCCCTGAGCAATATTATAAAGAATTCACAGCCCATGAAGTAAACTGAGGATTAAGACCTGGATAGCGCCAGAGATTATCATGCTATGCCAAAGCTAAATAAGTATGCTATTGGCCAATCCTGAAGAAAAATGGTGAAGATACAATGAAAGACAAGTCGTCATGTTTCTGCATTTAAATCTGATGGTGGAAATCATTGAATTCACGACTTTAAAAATTTAATTGGGATAAAAACTGATGGATGCTGCTGAAAGCATCTACATTTTGATTAATCAGGAACAGCTGGATGATTTATCATAGTGACAGCAAGAAGATGTGGTTCAACTATTTGAGAAATTGTATGAGGTATTTGCCCAGGATGACCAAGACCTTGGATGCGTGAAAAAGTGATCCATAAGTTTGGCATTGTGGTATATCTGCCAATAAGGGTGTGATTTTTCGTTGGTCTAGGGCTGCTGAAGCTATAGTTGACAAAGAAATCAGCAAACTAGTAGGACATGGGCTCCTTATTCCATCGTTGAGTCCATAGGCGAGTTCTATCCTAATTATGAAGATGAAGTATGAATCAAATTGAGTGATAATAGATTATCTTTGATTATTAAATTTACTAAGAATGATTCTTATCCACTTCCAAGGATTGAATAAGCACTTGATTGCCTAGGAGCTGCAGGTATTTATGGTGATGGTTTTGATTTTAGGATATTGGCAAACCGGTTTTAAAGGGGTATCAAGAAGAATGTGAGATAAATACTGCCATGGACTATATCCGCTAACAATAATGCTCAATACATTGTGCAACGTGCCAATGATAATCCAAAGAGTGATAGATTCAATATTGGTGGTTTAAAGTTATCCTGCAATTTATTATACTTGGATGATATCAATGTATCCAGTAGGATTTTTATAAAAACACATGGAGCACTTAGAAGTGTTTAAGCGACTAGCAATATAAAGTTTAAAGATCAATCCAAGGAATTGAAATTTCTTTATAAAAGAGCTTGAGATTTTAGGATTTGTGATAAAATCCAGAGTGCTGCAACCCCAGTCACAGAAGATTGCAGTTAATGAACGGATGATGATCCTGAAGAGCGTTTGAGATATTAATATTTCTTAGGATACTAAAATATTATCACCAATTAATTAAGGATTTCGCCAAAATCGCTGGCCAATATTATTACTTATTGAAGGGTCCAAAAAAGATTTATGTGTAATGATGAGGCCTAAGAATTGATGAGCAATGCAAATATAAATGAATAGTCTAGTCTTAAAATACCTATTTTTGATTAGAAATTTATCATACAAACAGATGCCTCATTGACTGAAATTGGCGCCATTTTAAGCCAAGTGGACAATGACGGGGAAGAACATAAAGTGACATATGTGAGCAGAACACTGACGCCAGCAGAAAGAAACTATACCATGATGTAGTTTGAATGCCTCGCGGTGATTCATGCATGCAAGGAATTTAAAGTGTATATACACAGGACTCACTTTAAAGTGGTGACAGACGGCTCATCTCTACGCTTACCATAACCTGAGAGAACCAGAAAGGCGACTGACAAGATGGGCTATAGAACTACAAGACTATTATTTTGATATAATACATTGATCAGGAGCAACATACCAAAATACTGACATATTATTGAAATTTCCTGATATTCAAGTTGTCTATTATCAAAAAAATGAGTTATTCCAGAGGATGATTGAGGAAATATGGGGATAAGCCATGAAAAATTTATGGTATGCTAAAAAAGTGATAGAAAACACCAATATTAAGGATGGACAATCATACAAATCAATTGATGAAAGAAGTTTTTATTTCCAGAGCCATCAGAATGAGCGAAAGTCATTTGAGCTGCACACAAAGTCATCATCCAATGTGACCTAAGAAAACCATGGACCATATTTGCTAGTACTAATACTGGGAATTAAACAACAATGATGTCGCCAACTATCTGGCCTGTTTTGTGGAATGCAATTCCACAAGCCGTATAAGAATATAACAGGATATTGGCTATTATGCCCTGGGTTTGCTTGACAGACAGTGTCAATATACGTGATGAGACCCCTGAGTGTCAATACTGGGGTAGCAAGTACATCATAGTGGCGATAGGCCATATGACTATAAGGACAAACAAAAGCCCTAAGCAAATTTGGATGCTACAAGCATGACGCGATTCATCATGGACCAAGTGGTGTACCAGAATGGATGCCTGAAAGTTTTATTGAGTAATAACAGAACCAATTTTAAAGGGTGGTTAGCCAAGTGGTTAAAACTGCTTCCACCCCTAGTACAGGTTTTGAGTTCAAAACCTGTACTGGCTAGAAAAACATTATCAGTGGGGTATATTTGTCCCAAGGTCAACCCACCTCAAATAATTTTATTTTAACAGAACCAATTTTACTTCTAACATGATCCCAAGTCTGAATGAGTTGATGTACATCTGAGGAGTGGTGTGCATTCTATATCAGCCAGATACAAACGGAATGGTTTAACTAGTCATCAAAGTGCTAGCTGTGATGCTGAGAAAATTGGTCGTGGGAAAACTTCCACTTGAGGGACTTATCTGAGTTTGTTTACCTTCACCTACATTATCAGTCATCATATGGCAGCAGGAAAATGCCATTTAAACCATTATACAGATGAAAGGCAGCATTCCCACCCATTTTTTAATATGTCATAGAATCATTTAAGGGATGATTTTAAATATTTTACTTGAACTGACTGGCAAAAAATATATTGAACTGCAACACAGGCGTTTGATACCATATTTAATAAAAAATTAAAGCAAAGACAATGCATGACAAGAATTAACCAGAGGTATGAGAGTACCATGCGGGGTATAGGGTAGCCTATTGTGACACCCATGGTTTAAAAAGAAGGAATAAGCTGGATGCTTTGTGGTCAGGGCCTTTTAAGGTTGTCAACAATGTCAGTGCATGATGCCTATATGATTAAGAACATTGCAGATGGTCATATAGTGATCTGGGTCCATACAAAATATCTAAAGAATTGGATCTAGGGGAATAAGTTGCAATGTTACCAAAGGACCTCTGAACCTCCTAACCATAAGTTAAGCCCTGGTGTGTTGATTAAGCCTTAAAATAAACCTCTGATCCATAAAACTGTTTAAGTTGAAAAAATGAAACACTGAAACAGAGTAAGATAAATGAAAATTGGACCTCTAAGCTACTAATGGTGTAAGTCCCATTGCAAAAAAGAAAAAAAAACAAAATAAAAACCCCAAAATATGACATAAGATGAATTATTATAAAGAAAAAAATGTATAAAAAAGGCAGATAATATTATTATCAGGTTTATTATGTCACCATCAAAATAATCTAGTGGTGTTAACTTATGTTATTGGTAGGACCAGCTCAGGTTGAAACTAGTCAGCCTTGAGTAGTCACAGGGTGTTTAGATAAAAAAGCATATTGGCAGGATCAGGATGGGTTGAAACTGGATCTTCTGGCTAAAGGCTCTAGGAAATAAAGCCCATCCTGAGGAAACATGGACTTAGTAATTGGGGAAGCTGCCTGAGCTGATTCTTTAAATGAAAAGTGTCATATAGCCCTGACCAAGAGGAATACAGGCTTTAAAGCTCTTTTATTGATAAAAACAACTAAACTAGGATTGCATGGCATAAGTACATGAGAAATTCACTCTGCAGAGGCAGCAGTGAGGAGGATATGGAAAAGAAAAACGCTAAGAAAAAGGATTACCCGGAGACGCATAAAGCAAGAAAAAATGAGATAGGCTAAGTGAACTTTAATCTAAACCATGCTGGCGGACTAGTAATAAAATTGGTGTATACTTACAGAGCTTTTTTATTGCTGGATAACTGGTCAAATGGGTGGATGTGTTGGGATTTCAATATTATCACATTACCCAGCTTAATTGGTTATAATAAATAGTTTTTCCACTAGGTAATGAATCCCACTAGTGGATGTGGGAGTTTTTGATTATTTACAGTAATTATTGCTCAGAGCTTTTCTTTCCCATAATGATAACATCAGTTACTAAGATTTGATTTGAGCAGATAATTTTGATAATCACACAGATGAGATGAGCAAATTCAATAGAACCCAACCAATTTGGGCAAAAATCATATTGGGCAATGGCCAAAACGATGCACCTAAGGGCAAAAAACGCCCTGGAGGGGGACCGGGAGCCAACGCCACCAAAAAACCCAAACCCAAACACCACATGGGTTTGTGGAATTTACCACAAAACAGAACCAATATATGGAAATACAGTACGCACAGCCCCTATCAAAAGTGGAACATGGGCTCTGACTTTCTTAGGGGTAGAATCCCCAACCCTGTGGGAAAAGGTAGGCGAGGCACAAGTCTCCCTCTTTCCCCATGCAGTAAATGCTACCACCCACACCATCCATTGTGGCTGGATTGATATAGGTTTAAAAGCTGAAGAAGACGCAGATGCCGCAGCAAAATTCTGTGTCAAAATCGCCCTCCCCAAAAAGGCAAACAAATTGTGTGCACCACACACACCAGATGGAACAAAGCAAACACTTAACTTTTCTTTCTCGTTGCAAACACTTTTGCAACCTATTCAATTCAAGACTAAATCTAGTTTGATAATCTCACAGAGGAGATTAGTCTGCGCCCATGTCAGGGAGCAGTTGGGCAAGCAAGGTAAGAGGAGCAGGCGGAAGGCCACGGCCTCCAACGTTCAAAAACGCCCCAGAGAATCTGGCGGAATAGACAAAAATCTCAAAAAACCGGCGGTCAAAATTTCCCCGTAGATACTCGCATGGCAAGCACAATGCAACCAGTACAAACACGCCACACTCCCAGCCACTTTCATCGGTGGAATTCAGAGTCCATGTGTATCTGGACATCCAAAAAACGGCCTTATGGGAAAATATTGTGAAGATGTACACAAAATTTTCCTGACTGCAGTGTACGTTGCACCTCACTCCATGTTGCGTGGTTGGCTAGACCTAGGTTTCAAAAGCAAAATAGCAGCAGACGAGGCTGCAGTGGTGCGCATAGTGGTCGACCTCCCTGAAGGGCAATGGGTCATCAAAACCAAATGTACCAGATAGACAAAATCAAACCAAATTTTCCTCACATTTGACTTTTTGCCTACTACGGTAGAATGTGACATTTTGGAGCAACACCTGAAAGATGGTCTCACTGTATATGGTGAAATACAATCTTTTGAAATGCAACGCTTCATGCTGATGCCACACCTGTGCACCGGCAAAGCCATTGCAGTTCTGACCCCAACTGAGGAGATTGTGAAGGACCTAACCCAGATCCCGCACTCCACTTTTATTGATATCACAGGGCATACCACCCACCCATTTTGGGTAACTGTGGACAGCGCGCCCCCATTTGCACTCACTGTGACACGTTTGGCCATAAGGCGCATGCATGCCCCATCAAGGAGGGCGTCACATTCCAGGAGCACCCCTCAGCGGCCATGGCCAGCGGAGAGGCGCACTACGAACCAACTGCAAGCACCAAGGAGGCTTTCCTGTGTGGAGCACAAGGCTGCTACCTATTGGTAAGACCCATCTCCCCGCAGGAGCAGAAGAAGGCCAAGCAGGCCTGTAGGGCAGAGGCCAAGGAAGCAGCCAAGGCCACCACTGCCATCCCACACTCACAACGCCAGGAGGACATGGAGACCTTCATGGCAGAAGTGACTTGGGAATCCATCATCCAATCAGATTGGGAAGCCTATGCTGAGCGGGCCACTTAATCCGAGTGTCTGATGGGAAATTTGATCTCACCCAATCGCTGCACCCAAGCTCCAGTCAAAACTGACTTGGGACTTATCCCAACTGATAATTTTTTTGACCCACTCGACGGTGCACCAAACTCATCTGCACCGCAAAAAATTCGTCCAACATCAGGAAAACAAAAAGTGAAGGTCAAAGCCAATGTGACTCTTTCTGCAAAAATTAACAAAAACCCCAATAGCATTGCTACTAACACCCACGCTGCTGTGAAAGTCCATGGGGACCTTGAAGAGGCTGGTGGGCCTGGGGAGCCCACCCCCTCACACCTAAAGTGTTATGGGGGAAACCTTCACTCTAGGGACGTTGAATATCGCCGGACTCAAGGCCTCCCCATCCTGGGCTAGGAAACTGAGTTTTTTACAACACAATTTACCCATGGATATCCTGGCCATCCAGGAGTCCCACTGTCCATGAGGTTCTGAGGAAGCTTGGAAAACAATGCTCCTCCCATCCCTATCCCTTTGGTTGAAGCACTGTGGGGTGCTAATTTGGAAAAATAATTTTTTCAAATTCACATCCTCAGAAACATTCCTAAATGGCTGAGTGCTTATTGTCACCTTCTCGTGGGCCGACGTTGCACACACAATTGTCAACATCTATGCCCCAAATGGTGCACACAAGCATCGGGAATTATTCTCATCAGTCATATCCCTCCCGCTACCCCCTGATTCTTTCCTAGTTGGCAACATAAACTGTTGGCTAACCTTACCAACGGACTGGTGGCCTCCCTCACCCCACGCCCCACAGGGTCACATAGAACTACGCATTCTAAAAGCCACCCTTGGGTTAATGGATGCGCTGCCATGACATGCCCCACTGCTCGAAAACATGACACATCCCCATGTCCACAACGGCTAATTAAGGTCCATGACCCGCATCAACCTTATTCTAATCCTGGCGAAATTACAACCCCACATCTCCCACTTCAAAACAACGAAAATGGAATCCTCTGACCACCGACTGGTCTTAATAACCTACCACTTACCCATCACAGTTGCAAAGGCCCCACATTGGTGCAAAATCCGCCCTACTGAGCTCGCATCGCCAGGATTTTCCATGTGGGTGGAAGATGCAACTTTGGCAAAATCATTTGTTGCACCATTTTGTGCGGACCCCATTTCCACATGGGCAACTTTCAAAGAGGACACCATCCGCCACTATCGCCATCTCTCCTCCAGATGCTCACGAGCCACATCGACGGTTATCTCGCGCGCTCTGGCGGAATTTGCCCACTTGGAGTCCAACATTCCAGCCACAGGATACAGCCCTGCATGGGGCCAGAAGTGGGCGGAGGCAGCTGACCACCTCAACGCACTCAAAAGGCAACACAAACCTTGGGTTTGTGTCCAATACAGGGCCACACGCATCACTAAAGGCGATAAGTGCACCGCATACTTCTTTAAAAAGAATTTTGCACCACTCCAGAGCATGGCCTGCACACAGGTGCGAAGATCGGATAATTCCATTGTGGACACACCAGCCAAAGTGGCAATCAAAATGCAAAAATATTACTCTGAGTTATACCGAGCTGAACCAATTCAGTTGGCCGAAATGGCAGAATTTCTTGACTGAGCTCATATCCGCACCATTTTCTGATACCTGGAAATAATGAATTTAATTACTCCAAATGAATTATGGACAGCCATTTGTGGTGCGCCAAACTGAAAATGCCCAGGCCCAGATGGCATTCCATATGAGTTCTACAAAAAATATTTCAAATATATATCCCCATTGCTGCTAGCCTCGCTTAACCAAAGACTTCTGGATACACGCCTTCTACCAGGAGGGCAAGAGGCCTTTACTGTCAGACTCTTCAAGAAAGGGGATAAACTTGACTTAGCCAACTATCGTCCCATTTCTCTAACAAACACAGACACCAAAATTTTAGCAAAAATCATGGCTAACCGTTTAGGGACTGTAGCATCTGCCACCATCTCCCCAGAACACTTTGGTTTCATCCCCAGAAGGTCGATTTGGGATAACGTGCACTCTGTGGCTAATGTGTGTCAGTCCACAGCCTCTGGGGCACTTGTATTCTTGGACCAACAAAAGGCCTATGATAGAGTAAACTGGGAATACCTTAGGGCCTGCCTCCAACAATTCCGCCTACCTCCCCGCTTCATTAACTGGGTGATGCTGCTCACAGAATCTGCAACAATGGCAGTGCGCGGCCCAGATTTCCTAACGGAAGTAGTCCGTCCTCAAAGGGGCCTGCAACAAGGGGACCCCCTGAGCCCACTCTTATACAACTTCAGCCTTGACCCGCTACTGCGAAATGTGAATGCCCAACTCACTGGGGTCCATGTGCCAGGCCAAACCCCAGTCAAGTTGATGGCATTTGCAGATGATTGCGTGGTGGGGGTGTCTAATAACAAAGATGCACGCACGCTTGAAGCCCTCATCCAGGAATATTCCCGGGTAAGCAACGCGGCACTGAACGCCTCCAAAACTGAAATCATCCTCCTTGGTCTGTTTCAGAACTGCTGGGCCCCAGCAAACAGTTCCCAACCCGGCCCATCTGCTCGCCCACGTCCACGCCTTACTAACTCAAAACACACCGCTCCACTGGTGCTCCCCTTTGTGCCACGACCTACCATAGGACCGGTACGCCATCTGGGCGTGTGGTTGGAGGCAGGTGGATACGCGTCAGCAGTAATGGAGTGCCATATACTGGACAACGTGACGAAGCGAATCGCCTCTCTCAGAGCCCACCCTACTACCCTCACTGGCAGGGTTGTTCTTGCCAACTCTATGCTCCTATCCAAAGTCTGGTTCGGAGCCCACGCCATCCCCTTCTCCCCAAGCTTCTTCAAATCCCTGTATGCTTTGCTACAAGGTTGGCTTTGGTCAGGCCGCCCTCCACCAGTACGGCTAGAGGTCTTGTTTGGCCCTCATCATTATGGTGGCATGGGCCTACTTGACTTCAAAGCCCATGCCGCCAAGATCCTGAGCACCTGGATCGCGGCCATCACCGCTCCTACACTCCCATCCCTACACTGGTCCCGCACAGCCTGCTCCAACTTCTCCTGAGCCTTGGGCCTCAACAATCCATCAAACCCCCACTCCCTGATGAAATACCTCGCATCACACACATCAGCCACAGGTCCTCACGGGACCAAAACCCACTACAAACGAATCCTACTCTCCATGCGAAGCGCAGAGTGGAGAATTCGTATTAGTGGACATACAACCCGAAGAGGCCGCCCCTCTCCTCAGTTCACACAAGAGGTACAGGGGCTACCCATCCATGATGGCGGATCCTCATTCGACCCCAAGTCCTATCCAAGGTGGACTACCTGGACATGATGGACATCCCTTATTCCACTGAGACCCAAAAGACTATCTGGAAATACGCACACCATCCTCTGTTGCAGCCTCAAGTCCGCTCCCATGTGTGGCGCTGCCTGAGGCGGGTGTATCGTACAGCTGAGCGCTCTAATGCTTTACACTCATCCTGTGTCGTGTGTGGCCAGTATGGAACGCTGTTTCACCGCCTGGAGAAGTGCCCCACCTCTAAAGTAATATGGCGCGAAGTCCAACGTCTGCTAGGCCAGGATCAAACACATCCCTTCAGTCTGTCAAGAGATATGTTTGCTTCATCAATGGCCTCCCCCTCCCACCCTCCCTCCGTGCTCTGGTGGTTGCAATCGCCATGTGGACTATCCACACGATTGTCTTGGATGCCATAGCTGGCTCCATCCCCACCCTCCCAGAAGCTGTCCACAGATTCCGGTCTCATTTGGTGGACCACTTTCAAGCATGGATGTTTGGATACCTCTCACCACGTCACCGACAGCTGGTCTCATCCTGGTTCCCAATCTGGTTCATCAAATCAGACCCCTTCCTCCAAACGTGCTCAATAGTGGCTACGGCCCCTTCACCCGTTCCCTCCCCCTCCCCATAAGTGGCGTTCCCGCTGGCCACAAGAGATAGCATCGCTTCTCTGGGGTGCCTCCCCTGGTACTAAGTTTGTCTTTCCTGAGTCATATTTGGAAGTGTCCATCCCATGGTCGGCCTTCCCCACAATAAATTTAAAATTAAAACAAAGCAAACACTTTGTTCATCTTGTTTGACTCGCTTCTCACCAACCTCCCCCATAAGCTAATTGAGGAAGAGCTCTGATTCAGCCTTTAGAGCCACAGAGAAATAAAACAACTAGAATTACAGCAATTCCACCTGATGCTGAACCTGTGCACAGGAAAGGCAATCGCTGTAACCAACCTGGTCCCTGATGCGGTTGCAGACTTAACTAGAATCCCACACACCGCGGTGTTTCACCTCCCAGATGAGGGAGTGTCAAAGCCTTTCTGCGTCACATTGGAATGCGCACTGCCCATCTGCAACTACTGCACTGAACTGGGTCAAAAGGAACACATGTGCCCTGTGAAGAAGGGCATCTTGGCCCTGGACTTTTGTGATGACGCTATAGATGAAGATGAGGAGAACTTCAGAAAAATGGACAACATCAACCACGCTTTCCTCTGGGGTGAGGATGGACACTACGTTCTCAGAGACCCAATCTCACCCAAATTATATAAACAGGTGCAGAAAGCCTGCAAGTGGGCAGCGGCCAAGGCTGCATCACTCACGACCTCCTCCATTGACCCAAACTAAATCCAGATGGACAGAGAGGAAATCGGCTGAACCAGCTAATAAGAACAGAATGCCCAAGCTGGAGGAACCATGGAGGATATTATCCAAGCCAAACAGTCAGATCTGATAACCCATGTAGAAAATTTTTTCATCAAGCTAACAGAATCACCACGTGACCCCAATCAAATAAACTTACTAGGGCAATTCAACTCCACTATGGATGAGCCAACAGGGCCCAGAGCTTCAAAATCAAACCCCAAAACATCAGAGACCAATCAGCGCACCAATTTGAATCAAACAAAATAACGTTCAGAAAAGCTTAATACAATTTCCAAATCTAACAAAAACTGCACAAAATCATTATAAGGTAAGGAGCTGGAAAACACCTTGGAGTGGACTAGCCCAATCATACGGATCAAGTCCAAGGCAAAGAGCAGAGGACTAGGGACGGAAGTCCTGCCCAACCGCTCCTGAGGTGCCGCAGGCACCTCAGCGCCAATAGTGATGCTAAACATTGCAGGAGCCAGGGCTCAAGCGTCCTGAGCCAAAAAGCTGAACTTCCTGTGCAAATCCCCTGACATCTTAGCCATCCAAGAGACCCACTGTCTACAGGGGGAAGAGGGATTCTGGGTGGCCAGGATCTCAACTTCCCAGTTGATATGGACGGCCCACTGTGGGGTGGTTGTCCATAATAATAACATAAAATAAAAAATTATCAAACTCCTTCTCACATTTAGATGGCTGCGTCCTAACTGTAAGGGTCACAAACCAAGAAGCCACACTATCTATAGCCTGTATCTATGCACCATGCACTGCATCTAAGAGGAAACAATTCCTCAAATCCATCCTGACACTCAACTTCCTACCAGATATCATCAGGATGGGCAACTTTAACGTTGGGACAACCCCACTTTGGACTTATGGCCCAACCCCAGGGGATACCCTCTGGGACATGTTGAGTTCCGCACAATGAAAGCATCTCTTGGCCTGTACAACACCCTCCCCTGGGTCTCCACTCCTTCCTCACATGACCCGCCCCAGCATATGCAAGGGAACGCTCATCTCAATGAGCCACATCAATTATATCCTCACACGGAAATCCTCCCACTTGTTTATTACTAACTATACTATAAAAAATCAATTTCTCTGACCACCATCTATTTTCAGTGCAGCTCACACCAACCATGACTCAAATGCAGATGTCACCCTGGAGGAAGCTACAAATGGAGAATATAAAACTCCCTGAAATTTCTGACTGAGTCGAGCATGGAGCTTAGAACCCAAAATTCACAACACCATTTTCATCAGATCCCATTGAAACTTGGGAAAAATTCAAATCTGAACTAATAAACAAAACTCGCCATCTTGCATCGCGCAAATACACCGCGGATACCGCCACAATCAGACACATTCTGGTGAAACTTGACCACCTAGAGCTCAGTACCCTGAAGTCCAGATACAGCCCAAACTGGGGCATAAATAGGCGAAAATTCCGCCCGCCTAAACGCTTTCATCCATTAACACCAACACAGAATCAAAGTATCATGGAAAGGTAAGCACATAAAAGAAGGTGAAGCCTGTTCAGCGTTTTTCTTCCACCAATACCACTCCTAAGGCAATCTGCATCAGTGCACACAGTTCCGCAAAGCCAATGGAACTGTGGCAACTGACCCAACAGAGGTAAAGGTGGAAATTCATTGCTACTACACCGAACTTTACTGCAACACCCATCTGACCCCCAAAAAATAATAAAAATTACACTCTGCTAAGATACATAGTGCACCGCCGGACTATAGTCTACTAAACCTGATAACACAGGAGGAGCTCTGGAATACAGTCCACGATGAACTGCATAGAAAATGCCCAGGCCCTGATGGGATACCCTTCTTTTTTTACAAAAATACTTTAAAACAAATCGCCCCCCTCCTCTTAGCGTCTATGAACCAGTGCTTGCTGGAGACTCGTCTCCTGTCTGGAGGCCAGGACTCCTATGTCATTACCCTATTTAAAAAGGGCGATAGACTGGACCTGGCCAACTGGCACCTAATAGCACTCTCAAACACTGACAAAAAAACACTTACAAAATTTATAGCTACCAGACTGGGTGCACTAGCCTCTAAAGCCCTATCACCCAACAAATTTGGTTTTACACCAGGGCGCTCCATCTGGTCTAACATACACTCCATCGCCAATGTATACCAATCCAAAGTGACAGGAGCCCTGGTATTCCTTGACCAGGAGAAGGCATACAACCGGTTAGCTGGCCATACTTAAAAGAGTGCCTACACGCCTTCAACCTCCCACCCAGGTTCATCAACTGGGCAATGATACTCACAGAATCCGCCTATATGGCTGTATGTGGCCCTAGCTTCCTGACCAACAGGATCGCCCCATGCAGAGGGCTCAAGCAAGGGGCCCCCTCAGCCCACTACTCTACAACTTCAGCTTTGATTCACTCCTCCGCGTAGCTGACTCACGCCTCAGGAGCATAACTGCACAAGGCAGCCTCTAGTCAGGATACTAGCCTTTGCAGACGACTGTGTGACAGGTATAGCTGACAGCAGCAATGCCGACAGTTGGAACACACCCTAGAGGAATACTCCAGGGTGATCAATGCATCGCTTAATAAATGAAAACCAAAATATTCCTTGGCAAATACATCACCAACTGGACCACATCCCCCACTACACACAGCCCAAGATGCAAAAAATCGCTTGTACTACCCTTTGCATTACTCCCCATCACCACCCATGTCCGCCACCTTGGGATATGGCTGGAAACAGGGGTATATGCAAATGAGATGATTGAAGGTAACGTGCTGCAACGGATATCTAACAGAATCGCCTCACTCAAGGGCAGATCCCCTGGGCTAATGGGGCGCTTGGAAGTTGCCAACTCGCTCATCCTCCCAATGCTGTGGTTCCCTGAACATGTGATCCCCTTCTCGCCCACCTTTATAATGTCAATCCATGCGCTCATCCATGGCTGGCTGTGGCCTGGATCCCACCCACCCATCCGGGTGGAAATGCTATATAGTCTACACTCCAGCAGAGGAATGGGCCTGATAGATTTTGAGAACCACACTAACTGCATCCTGGGCACCTGGATAGAGGAAGTTCTAACCCTGGACCCCCCACAAGAGCACTGGTCCAGGGCAGCGAGGGCCAACTTCAGGCAGGCACTCAAAATACCTAACTCACACCATCCTTCCAGATTACTAAAATACCTCACTAACTGCCCCAATGCAACAGGCCCACATGGAACCCCCCTCACTTTAAACGCCTCCTCTGAACCATCCGCCGCATGGGATGGACCGTCACTACCACTGGCACTGTGCAGGGAAGAGGATGACCTAGATCCCACTTCATGATATGAAAGCCTGAAGACAACCCCCACAAAGACATACTTGCCATGACCCCAACCATCGCCATAATCGACTACCTTGATGCGTTGGACATCCCCTATGACCTAGCCACACAAAGGGAAGTATGGAGGATGACGCACCATCCACTCCTCCAGCTAAGGGCAAGAGCCAACGCCTGGCGCTGCCTAATAAGGACCTATAGAATGGCGGACTGCACCCACTCCCTCTACGCAACCTGAACAGTATGCAGAGGAGAGGGCTCCCTACACCACCGCTTAGAAACCTGCCTCCCATCCAGAGCATATGTCGTGATGTCGCGCGCCTGCTCAAGATCCAAGATGACCAAGATTTCTCTATCTCAAGGAGCCTCTTCGTGCTCCAGCTTGAGTCCTCAATCCCGTCTACCCTGCGCTCCCTATTGATACCCATTGCAATGTGGACAATCCACACTATTGCCTTAGATGCGTTCAAGGGCACGGTCCCTACAATCCATGGGGTTATCAATAGGTTCCACGTCCACTTACTGGAAAACTTCCAATCCTGGCTCTATGGGTATATGAAGCCAAGGCAGCAAAGACTCATAAAATCATGGTTCCCACTCTGGTTCCTTCACACGGACCCCTTCCTTCACACCTGCTCCATAGAGGGGGCAACCCCCTTGGAGTAGCGCAACAATCCCCCCATACTTGGCGGTTTTAGCTGGCAACAGGGGTAATCTGTGTACCCCATAGGTGCCCAATCCTTTCTGATCCTCAATATCTTTCACTCCCCCTTTTTTCCTACACACGCATTGATAAAGGCCCATTTCCAGGTCATCTTGCCTTGTTTAAATAAAAATAATTATTGCTCAGAGAAATATTCATATTGAATATATATTCACTCGGTTTTTAAACTAGATTCCTAATGTTTTTTCAGGAATGGATCTTGACTATAAACAAGTGATTAAGTTATCAATTCTAATATTGAAAATCTAATTAACATCTAGAAGTTGATCAGGTTTTGTCACTAATTGATCAAGGGTTTATGGGTTATTAGGAGAGTGATGCCGCTTGTGACAAGCAACTTGTTAGTTAACCCTTTAAGTATTAAAACCCGATGTTTTGGGTAAGTCCCATTACTTAGGAAGGTCAGTAACCTAATAAGGGTGAGATGCTGGGTTGAGAAAAGGCGTTGGTCATGTTCTTCGTTTTAAAGCAGAAGAGGTTGCATTGGTGGTTGGCGGTGGAATCTAACTAAACTAATGATGTAGATGATCGTTTGGAGTGACCCTAGAAGGTTAACTAGTTAGTAAAAGCTGCCATTTCCAATTTGGGCGCCAACAGAAGAGTTAACCTCAGATTCCATTGTAAATTTCTTTGCATTTTTCAAAATAAAACAAATAGATATAGATAAGTAAAGTTGAATTACTCTGATAATTTAGACTGAAATTTTACTTTTTAAGACTAGAGTTGAAAGGATAAGAGTCCTTTGCCTAATTATTAATATCTCCGCGGACTCTGCGTGAAGAGAAGAGAAGAACCTCTGAATCTCTTATTAGTTTAAGTTTTAACATAATGAAGAGGAGGCCCAGCAAATACTCTTATCAATTATGAAACCCATTACTATGGGTCATAACACACTAATATTAATTTACTAGTAAATAACAAATTAAGCCTCTTTGATTTGTTGGGGATGATCATCAACATCAAATTATCACAAAACGTAATGTGAATAAGGCGGATTAAAGGTCAAATAACTAATAGGGAATATCCCCAATAACAATTACTAGTATCTCACGTGAACTAATGGTCAAAAACTATCAGTGATTAATCCTGACAGAAAAATAAATCATATGGTTATTGATTAATAGAAGCCAAGGATAATTATATTCTATTATATTACTTGTATCTATAGATTATTATTAGTTTATTGGCAAATAGAACCAAAAGTTTCATTAAACCTAGCCAACTATCACCTAGTATCTTAACTGCTGGTTTATCAAAAATTTCTCCTTATCTCAACTTTCATTCTTTATTGTAGGGGACAAATCATCATCTTAGCTAATCTACCACCTATCTTGAATCTTATCCCACCAGAGTATATGCCAATCATTCCTTATATCCCTTATCTTAACCTAGATTTTACAAGCACTATTTAAGATACTAAATTTTTACCAAAAAGCCTTTACCCTTATTTTCTTACAATTATTTAAAATTAATATAATAAATCCCTTCTATGATAAGGGTTCAGATTGTGAACTCAGGAGGAACTTTGGCCCCCTTTCATGGAAAGGGCGATGAGCAAAGAATTCTGGGTCTGCCATATTGTTGGATTCTGAACTAGAACCAAGCGAGCAACCCATCCGGTCAGTATTCCAATAAGTGATGCTAACTAAAGGAGGCCCTAAACACCACTAAGTTTCAACCTTTACTTTTAAGAGGAATACTCTTTTTTGCTGGGCCAACCTCCCTAGTAGCTTTATAGATATTGGGCCATACCTTCAGGCTGAACATTGATCTCTGAACTTAGGATTAATTTATGTCCCAGCTTTCTTTCGCTCAACCAAGAACCTTGTGAAAATATCCGCTCCCACTTTTCTTTCCACTCTTAGTAACCTTTGAGCAAATTTACTTATAAGTAAAAGCAAAGTAAGTCTTCTAGACTATGACCACCTTATCCATTTGCTTCCCAATGACCTCAGAATCTCCGCTGGCTGCTCCCATGTGGGGCAGCGGAGAAACCCTACTCAGCGTTTTCCATCCAGTGGGAAAATGTGCTTGAACTGGTTTATCCAGTCCCACCAAATCATCAGGTCAGTTCATTCCGCCTAAAGATCTCGCCGTCCACCTTGCATGTGCCCAGGCAGTGCCTCGCAGCCCATTTTTTCTACCCTACTCCCAGCTGCATTCCAGCCTTCAGGTCAAATATGGGAAATTTTTCTCATACTACAAAAAAGCTATTATTGAACTGGTTCAGGTATTGATGCTGCCGGCCAGTTTTATAGACTTCCGCCTCTATAAGGGGTATTTTATCTAGGATTCACTTGTGAAACTGACGCTGACACTGCAGCCACCGTTCCACTGGTTTTTTAGGACATTCTATTTCAACAATGCGCATCTGGCTCCCCACAGCCACCACTATGGTGGTTCAATTTGTGGGGTTGCCCACGCACCTTCCCCCATGGTTCTCCATCAGAAGTTGATGAAAGGTTTGGCCGCATATGGCTTCAACCTCATCCTTCAGTTTGTGGTTCCAATGGGGCCGCTCACCTCGCTGGGCCTTGGGCATTCGCTATAATTAAACCAAATTTCAATAAAATTGCTTTGTCAATCCCCCTGCACCGTCATTCCTTCTGCCTCTGACTACCCATTATGGGCCCGCATCAAGGGCGAGCGGACCATCTGTCCATCCTACTTAGAGCTGGATTACTCAAAAATTAAATGCCCCTCTCTTGCTGCTTCTGCTGGACTTGCATTGCCTCCATCTCGCCCCCAATATGCCACACACCCCATTGCCTTTCCAGTAAGAAGTAGGATTCTCTCCCCTCCCCAAAGCCTGAAGCACCAGCACCACCCGCAGCTGCCAATCAGGCCCCTCCTCTGTAAGTTCCACATGCGCTTCAACCAATCAGGAGACAGCTTGGACAAAAGTTCAGTCACGCTATTCCTCAATTGACAGACCCAGCCTATCAATTCAACAGCATAGATTTCCAGTAAGATTGAACCCTTGGTCCTCATTGGTAGAAACTGATGAAGTAGGAAATTTTTTTGAAGATTTGGAAGTCCACATCAAGAATCTATCCAGGTAAAGCACAAATTCAGTTTTTCGGCGTTTTTACAGCTTCCAGCAGGACGCCAATGTGTTCCTCTCTACCCACTAGCTCGCTGAAGCAGCAGTTGATCACCCAGATAATGCCAACATCTGCATGTATGCTGCCAAGTCAGTGGCAATATTAGCCAAGGGTATACATCCTCCCATCATTGCCCTAACTCTGCCCCTGAGGGAAAATATGACATCTTTAAACTCCACAAAAAAACAGCTGCCGCCATCCAGAAAGTGTTTGTCATTTCGTAGGACAAGCCAAAAGTCAACCGCACCACCACCGCTTTGTTATCCCAGCTTCCTTCCATCCACCTTTATATGGACCAATGCTTATCCAAGACCTAGGTGCAATTTTTGCTGCTGATAATTTACTTGACCATATGACCATCAGCGATCTCCACTCACATGTCGCTGATCACCCAACCCCATTGCTCTCCGCCTTCACAAGCACTTTTCCTTTGAGAAGGACTCTGATACCAAGGATGAACCCCCAATCCCCTTCCCCTTCTGTCATGATGGTATGAGTGGCTTGTCGCTGTCCCACCTGGTTGGTTGTGATCTCTTTCGTTTGTGTTTTGCTCACTCATTTTGGGCGGTTGACTCATTCTGTTCAGGTAAGTCTGTTCATTCGTTTTTTGCTCATTGAGCTTTGGTAATGTCTATCACTTGGTCAGCATACCTTAAATGAATTTAAATTTAAAGACATACGCTCCCTCACTGAGCCCACAGTGCACTCTTTTGGATAAATCCCTGATGCCAGCTATCAGCGCTGATGATCCTTCTGGGGCCAATCCACAATGCAGGACAGCTTGAGCCTGCCCGTCCCCACTTCCAATTCTGAGGGGTGAAAAGTAACACACACTTAATTGAGGGATTTGTTTAGATGGTAGCTTATTGCCACTGGTTCTTTTAAGCTGCAAGTTCTTTCTGCTTACCTGTGTAAAAGTCAACGTCAATTAGACCAGATAACAACAGACTTCAAAATCTCAGATCTCCTTCCCAACGCTGTTTAAAGATGGGTTTGGTATCAACAACCCTTTACTGAACCCAGAAATTTAGGAAGTTTTGTGTGCGAATTCTGAGACAAGAAATTGAGTTATTTGAGGTTGACTGCCAAGTAATCCCCCTGGTTTGAATGCCAATCTCATTTTTGTTAATTATTAATGGATAATCCAAAATAGCTGCTCATTAACTTGAGTGAACCCTCCTAGCAATTAACAATTATGATGAATTTTCCTGAAGTGCACTCCCCATTCAATTGGGTCACGCGATCTCAATCTATCAGCCATTTTCTCATTTATTAGGGATCATGACTGATACTGCTTTGCCTTCTGATCTACCAGATTCTAATGTTTATGTTAGATTAATGAGGTGATCTAGTTATGGTAAGCTAAATTTCTTTATGATTACTATCACTTTTAGTAATACGATTTGATTCAAACAGTACAATTTGATAAACAATACCAGGTGAGATGAGTATGATTAATAAAGTAAAGAGTTGGGCAAACGCGGTAAAGGGCAGTGGACCCGGACCTGCACTGCCCAAAGGTACCAAGCGCACAGGTACAAATGAAATCTCTTAAAAAACAAAACCTAGGGTGGCGCCCCCATGGATTTCATAAATTTCTTGGTAAAATACTGCATTTACATGAAAGTATCCCAATCTCAACCACTGTCATCAGTTGAACATGGGTTACAATTTTTACTGGGTGTAGAAACACTGACAATGTAGGAAAAGTTTGGCGAAGCCCAACATAAATTTTTCCCACACGCAGTGTACTTGACAACCCATACTATCTGCAAAGGTTGGGTAGACCTTGGACTCAAAACTGTGGAAGACGTAAATGAAGCAGAAAAGGTTGGAGTGGTACTTGACCTTCCTGACAGACGGCATTTGGTACTGACCAAATACACATGTTGGACAAAATACAAAGATATTTTCATAATTTTGATTACCTTCTGACCACACTGGTGCGCACAGTTGTCAAAAGACATCTCCAAGAAGGCTTGGAATCCTGCAGAGAAATCAAACAATTTGATATGTAATGATTCCAGCTGATGCTGACCCTTAGCACTGGGAAGTCAATTGCAATTATTTCCCTGAACCATATGGTAGTGGAGAATATTACAAAAATCCCCCACATCACATCCTTCACCATTGATGGGAAAAATCCTAGCTGTTCCATGCAACAGTAGAGAGCGCACCCCCCATATACAACCTCTGCCAGGCCTTTGGGCACAAGAATCATGATTGCTCCATAAAAGAAGGTCTGAGAGAAATGGAATTCTGTTAAGAGAATAATGGGCGAAGGCAACTCAGAATATGATAAAATCTTAGATACAACACAAGCATTCAACTGGAGAGAACATGGGTAATATAAAATAATTGATACCATTTTTCTGAAAGAACAAAAAAATGGCCTTACAGGTTTGAAAGCTGGCTGCGGCCAAGTCAAGGGCCTCGGTGGAATTTATATTGCCAGAACAGATCCAGGAAGACATGGATGAATAAGAATTATTGAACCAATCAAATCCGTAGAAAACCAAACACCCAATCTGAACAGATTGAATTTGGTGGAACCCAATTTGGAAATGAATGCAGCAAAACTGGGGTTCAGCGCACCCCCCCCCAAAAAATTGCAGAATATAAACCAATCAGGAAGAAAAATCAACAATGGAATGCACAAGAAAATAATGCGGCCAATAAAAGCACACAAGTGCACTGTCACAATTCTAATATGACTGGATGATAAGCCCTAAGTCAATATGGCGGAATGTATGGAATCCACTGGAATTGAACTGGTATTGGTGATTTAAGTGCATTAAAATGAGGCATTTGGTGAATCAAGAGGATTTATTCTAAGATTTGATACAAATAAGTGTAAGTCAAAAAGGAAATCAGAAAAGAAGAGTACCAAGCTGAGGATGCATCTGGCTGAAGAATTGAGGTATAAAGAGTCTGATGGAAGATACAAGGAAGGAGGTTTTACAAGAATATTAGCGTGCAGATAAGTCTGCGATTTATAGTAAAATAAAGGTTGTAATAAGGGGTAATAGCTCCATACTTATTTTAATAATAGTTTTATTATAAGTCAGCAATCCTCATATTGTCCGATTTGGTTGCTCAGTGGCTCATACCCTGTGCAAAAATCAACTCAGAGGAATCGGGCCACAAATTCTGAGAATTAACATGCACCAAAATGATAAATTGAAACCAAGCAAAGTCAAGAGAGGAGCATAAACAGCAGCAACTAAAGAGGCAGAATACACCCCAACCCCTACTCATACCTATGATCTCCGCAGCAGAGGTGCATTGGAGAGTAATGTGAGCTAGGGATTAGGGCTGGGGGGCCCTGTTAATTGTTCCTGAGGCGCATCTGGCGTCTCAGTATAGATAGGATGCTGAACATAGTGAGACTCAAGGCCTTAACATCCCGGGCCAAGAAGTTGAGTCTCCTATGAAATCCACCTTTGGATATCCTGGCTGTGCAGGAAATCCACTATTCACAGGGAGAGGAGGAGGCATGGGAAAAAAATGCTCCTCCCAACAATATCATTTTGGTAGCAACACTATGGGGTGATAGTATGCGCGAACCAATAAGTTTAAATATATCAATAAAAATTTATTCCTGGATGGCTGTACTAGCCATAAACTTCTATTGGCACACCAAAGTGCAAACTATAGCCATTGTGTACACACTGAACTGTTCACCTGAAAGAAGAGAATTTCTAACAGCTCTAACACAACTAAATCTACCAGCAAGTACTTTCATCATGGGAGACATAAACTGCTGGATTAATCCAGATACTGACCTATGGCCATACACAATGGAGGTACCACAAGGGCAAGTGGAACTCCGCATACTAAAGGCCACCCTGGTACTATATGATCTGCTACCAAAAAGGCTACTCTGCTACAAAACATGACACGCCCATATGTACACAATGGTAAAATTGTCTCTATGTCACGGATAGACCTGATACTAGCATCAATAATTTTCCATCACTAAATTCAAAAATTTAAAGCTACAAAAATCAAAATTCAACCATTGGCTAGTTTTGGTTTCCTACAAACTGGTGGAACCAAGTACTAAGCGCCCAGATGGTGCTAAATATGCCCAGAAAGTTTAACCAACTCAGAATTTCAATCCTGGATGGAAGAAATATCCTCAACCTAGGATTTTCAAAAACCTTTATGATAGACCCACTAACCACCTGGGAGAATTTTAAAAAATCAACAACCCAAAAATTAAACATACATCGTCTTGAAGACACAGGGAAGCTTCAGCCATTATCAAGCACACCTTGGCAGAAATTAACCACCTAGAAAACAACGCCCTACACACAGGATACAGCCCTAGATGGGGTCGCAAATGGGTGGAGGTTACTGCTCAGCTAAACACCCTGATCCATGAACACCAACACTGAGTTGGAGTTCAATATAAAGCAAAAAACATAAGAGAAGGAGAAACTTGCATGAGCTATTTTTTCCACCAATTCCACGCCCAGAAAAATATGATAGCTTGCACACAGGTCCATTGAATGACAAATCCATAGCTGAAACACCCAAAGAAGTCACAACTGTAGTACACAGGTTTTATATGAACTAGTATAAATCTGACCTGGTTGAACCATTAAAATTGAAAATTTTCTTACAAGCGCACATATTGACACCGCAGCCCTAAATAACAATACAATCAACTTAATATTGCATGAGGAATTATGGGAAGTTGTACGCGGTGCTCAAGAGGGAAATACCCTAGACCTTATGGGATTCCCTGTGGATTTAACATAAAATATTTTACTAACTTTTCTAACATTCTTATAGCTTCAATTAATAAGTTTATTATGGAAACATGCCTCCTACATGGAGGCAAAGAAGCGTACACCCTCACATAATTTAAAAAAAGGAGACATACTAAACCTTTCCAACTGGCTCATAATCTCCCTAACCAACACATATACCAAATTTTCACAAAAATCATGGCCTAAAGACTGAGGAAAGTTTGCAACTAACGCGATATCCCATCATAATATGGATTTGTACCAAGAAGATCCATATGGGATAACATTCACACAGTTGCAAATGTCTGCCAGTCCAAAACCTCTGGAGCGCTTGTCTTCTTAGATCAACAAAAGGCATACGACAGGGGAACTGGACCTATCTTAGGGCCTGACTTCAAGAAATTCAAACTCCCAAATAGATATATAACCTGGGTGATGATGTTCACAGATTATGCTACCATGGCTGTGAGGGGAGCAGGTTTTTTAACCAACCCAGTCATCCCACAGAGAGGACTCAAAATAAGGAAACCCCTTAAGCCCTCTACTTTACAATTTTAGCTTGGACCCTCTAATCCGGAATATAAATACACTGCTCAAGGGATTCAATGTCAAGGGGCAACCATCAGTCAAAATGATGGCCTTCGCTGATGATTGTATGGTGGGAATATTTAACAATCAGGAAGTTTGCAGTATGAGAAGATAATACTAGATTACTCAGCCATAAGAACGCATCACTCAACACTAAGTAAACGGATTCATACTCCTGGGAAAATATCAGACTCATTGGGCGCCATCTACCCAGGGCTAACAAACTAATGCAACATCAAATATTCTCACCAGAAATAGGAGGCGAAAATAAGCAATAAGTCCACTGAAACTTCCCTTCACCACCAAGCCAACAGCTGGACCTGTCCATCACTTGGGGGTATGGTTAAAAGCAGGAGGTTACGCCAGCTCCTTGATGGAAAATCAATTATTGGACAAAATAACAAAACGCATTGCCTCCTTACCTGGACACCAAACAGATCTTACAGGAAGGGTCACGGTAGCCGACTCTATGATTCTATCAATCATATGGTTCATGGACCATGCAATCGCTTTCTCACCGTCCTTCTTTAATAAAATTCACGCCCTATTACAAGGATGGCTCTGGTACAACCACAACCCCCCTGTACGCCTTGAAACCCTATTTGGCTCTAGAAAGGAATGGAGGTATGGGGCTTACTAATTATGAAGAGCAAGCGACCCATATACTAGGATCCTGGATATCTCAGGTGACTATCCCAGATCTTCCAGATACACATTGGGCCAGAAAAGCAAGATATAACTTTACACGAGCACTACAAATTAAGAAACCCAGTTCACCTGAGCACATTAATCAAGTATCTGGCATCCCATCCTACAGCTGCAGGACCACATGGCATTCCTGCACATTTCAAATGAGTATTCCTAGCAATCATAAGATTGACTGGGAGGATCCACATAAGCGGCCAACCCAGTAACAGAGGACGCCCAAGGATAACTCAAGACAGGAAATTAATGACCAAATAGTCAAAGATAACATGTTATGCAGAAATTCGAGTACCATAGCCAGGATTGAGTACCTGGACCATATGGATATACCCTTCAACTTGGAGACTCAAAGAAGAGTATGGAGATACACACATTACCCTCTACTCTAACAAAGGATAAGAGCACATGTATGGAGATGTATGAGGAGAGTATACTGAGCAGTTGAACGGTCAAATGCCACTCACACCTCATGTACAATATGTGGTCAGTATGGAAGCCTAGCCCACCGTTTAGAACAATGCACAACATCAGTGGCGGTATGGAAAGAGGCCATGCGCCTATTACGCCGAGAAAATGGACATCCATTCATCCTAGCAAGGAACATGTTTGCTATAAACATGGACTCTCCTATCCACCCATCTCTCAGGGCGTTAATAGTAGCGCTAGCACTATGGACGATCCATACAATAGTACTGGAGCGTTTACAGGTGCAGCGCATACAATCTAAGAAGCCATCAATAGTTTCCACTGCCATATGTTATAACATTTCCAAGCATGGCTGTTTGGACACATGACTCCACGCAACATAAGGACAATCAACACATGGTTCCCCATATGGTTTCTAAAGATTGATTATATCCTTCATTCATGTTGAATCCAAGAATAAGCCAGAATATCCCCCTTCCCTACCGTCCTAAAATTGGTGATCCTGGAGACAACAAGAGGGGCCTTGAACCATCTGGGGTGCCTTTAATTTTCAAATTTCATTAGTTTCCCCACTATATCAGAAGTGCTTGTCCCCTGGTCGACCTTCCATGAATAAATATTTTAGTTAGGGTAAGCTGGGGCCTCCGCGTAGTGCAACTGGGAAAAGTCAGTGGAAACATGGTTGATTATCTAACACCAGAATTCAAAGAGGCACATTTTTGGGTCCTGTAGTAGCCTGAAAGCATGTGCGAATAGTAGTGATGACTGTGCCGACCTGCTCTTGTGGGTGTCTACCACTCTCTGAGGGGAGAATATGGGCAGGAAATGGGGTACAATTCAGGCAAGGTGCCTGGAAAACAGCCTCTCCATGAGCTGAGGTTGTGCGGGTGTGGACCCCAGGATAAGTGAGGGGCAATCCTGGTTAGCTGCGCTTTTAACAACTGCCTACATTATTTGTTGCAGTTTTTTGATTTGGCCTGAAGCTCAGCTAGCTGCCAGTTTGGTCAGTATGAGCCAGCTGGTGGCAAAATTGAAGATGCAAGAAAGTGATAGCAGAACTAAAAGGACTCCAAGACTTTCTGGACAAAAAGGGGCCAGAGAGAATAACTCCGCTAAAAAAAGCAGGTGACAGAGGTGAGGGCTTCAGCTTTTCCCCCTCAGGGGCCTTAAGCCTGGGGGTTAATGGTTCTTGTCCCCCACAAGGGGGATGAGAGGCATATCGCCTGTCCTGGCTGGTGCAGACGAGCTGCCCAGTAATTAAACAGGGAGAGTATATGTCAGTTTAGGGGGTAGCGTGAGCTACTCCCAATCGCAGTCAGGCCCACATTTTTAAGTGGTGCTTAGATCTATGCAGCCCTATTGTGGTGGGGCAGTACCCCAGTTCTTCATCCCGCAATAGTTGCCTGCATTAGGAGCCCCTTAAAGCTTTTTAAACTTTATGATAAATCAATAAAAAATAATATTGTAATGATCAAAATAGCCAGTTACATTCAAAGAATGAACCTCTGAATCTACTGATTGGTTAAGTCATGTAATGGGACCGCTGAACCAGACAGTGAGTTATGTTTTAAGAAAAATCTCTGAACTCACGTAGAGAAAATTGATCCTCTGAACCTACTCATAGGTCACGTCCCATTGTAAGAAAAAATATGATAAGAAATAAAAAATTTATATTATTTATACTAGTCATTTAGGGTTCCTGCAAGTGATGCCATAGAGAAGAAAATTGTTGGCAGAATGCTGAGTTTTCTGTTTCTTAGTAAGCAATAATAATTCTGCCAAATTAGTGTTATGAATTTCTGACAGATCAATAACCTGATGCTGAATTTCCTTTACAAGGGCAAGCAACAATGATTATGCCTCCCAAAAGTTTTAAAGGACATAATTTCAGATGAGCTTATCCTTATAATGAGATGAGAGAGAAAAGGGCTACCAATGACTCCATGCTGAGGATGACCCAATACATTTCTATCAGAAACTAATGCCAAAAATACCTTTTACCAGATCTCTCCATTGTATCCGCACCATCTGCCTTTGACCCATACAACTCCCGCTACATTTGGATCTCTCCTTACTTTTATCAAGCTTATATCACCAGAACCTTAGCTGCTTCTTTTGCTTAAACCAAACTACGTCTGAATAACTGATTTTATCTTATTTTCCAGGGACAACCCTGATGCTGGCAACCAATGATGGTGATATAGCCATAGGTCGAGCATTTCATTGATCTCCGACTCCTATTTCCTTGCCAACAACTACTGTCAATGACCCCTGTACTGGCAATTGATCCCTAGCCAAGGCTTGAAGGGGGTTATGTTAAGAAATCACTTTTTTGGGGTGAAGACTATTACTAGGGGTTATACCTCATTGATATTAATTTATTATGAATGCCAAATTGATCCTCTTCAATTTGTTGGGATGATCCCTGACAATAATTATCAATAATCCATGCAGAGCAATTAGATTAACGGTCTTGACCTTTTAAAGATTATCTCAAATAACAATTATTATATTTTTGTGTGGATTAATGGGCATAAGCTATCAGGGATTGGCCTTGACAGTAAATCAATTCATATGATTACTGCTGAATAAAAGCCAAGAATAAACAAACTCTATTATATTTTAGTATTTATAAATTATTATTTGGTTTATTAGCAAAGAAAGTCAAAATTTATCCCCTGAAGATAGGAAGCTATCGCCTGGTATCCTAACTCTTGCCTTTCAAAATTCACTCCTTCTTAACTTTTATTATTTATTGCAGGGAAAGAACCTCTATCTCAGCTTATCTACCACATAACTTGGTTCCCCCTCCCATCAGGGTATTTGCCAATCATTCCTTATATCTCTTATCTTATCCTTTTTTACTAGTACTATTTAAGATCTTAATTTTTTACCCTAAAAGCTTTTACCCTAATAACCTTTATTTTATTTTAAAGTAATATAGTAAATCCCTTCTCCAATAAGGGCCAAGATTGTGAACTTAAGGTGAACTTTGGCCTCCTTTCTCAGGAAAGGCGATGAACTAAGCATTCCACTTCTACCATATAGCTAGGATTCTGGGCCGGCACCAAGCGAGCACCCATCAAGCCATAATTTTACCAAGAGAGAAGCTCATTAACATTACAGAAGGACATTCAAAGTTTAGTACAAGGTTCAATTTAGCGTAGGACCTAAAAATCATTTTGGCTATAAGAAATTTTAACTAGAGTTATAGTCTTCATACTATTATTACACTAGTTAGTAATTTATACTTAATCTATACAATGCACATACAAGTATCCTGTGCATTTTAAAAGGGACCTAAAGCGAGTCAAAATCCTGAAAAAGTAAACAGCCCCTAGATTTTAATGGTAGGAAAAGGCAGAAAATAGCGGATGGAGTGTCAATGGCATGGGGTAGAAGAAAGATGTGAAAGTACTCCTCATCAATAAGGCCAGTGTTGTAAATCGCCTCAAAGTATTGGGAAAGTTGGTATTTGTCAAAGGTGATAAGTTTTGGCTCACATGTGAAAGATTTAATGCGATGGTGGGTTTGCATTAGTTTTGGTCATAAAGAGAATATCTCGCCACATAAATGGATGCACAGCCAGCTGCAAAATTTTAGTTCACTTTTAAATATAGCTTCCCTGGGAAATTTAAAGGGAAGGTAAGTATAATAAAACCCTCGCACAGTGTATTTATTGCTATACAGAGGGCTTGGAAAAGGAGGGAGTTTGTGAGGGCATTGGCTGCATTAGCAGATTTTGATGAATAATCACATTGTAAATTTGAAATCCATTGCAAGGAAGGAAATGGCAACAGGGAGTTAGATTAGATTGTTGTGTGAAGAATTACAACCAGTAAAAGCCGGGTGTCTTAGTGCTTTTCACTGATGTCAACTTAAACTCATGACTAAGTTTACCATGAAAAGACTAGATGAGGTTTTAACCCTTGGAATCTTGCAGTTAAGTGTAGTAAACATAGAGATTGTGTAAAGTGCAGCATGAGCTAATAAGACAAGATTTATAATTTTTACAAGAGTGCTCTGAGATCAAATGTGAGAAGCGCTCTTAAAAAGAAGACAATCTTTAATTGGCGATAAGGAGGTCCAAAATCAGGAAATATTGAGATAATAAAATTAAGCTGTACTTGTTGGTTGGGGTATAATGTCAGGAACCCAACGTGACAAGGAGACTTTGGCTTCATCCACGAGTATGCAAGGACCAACAATGGCTTTTATAGTCTACAAAACAATGATGGTCTTATGGGGTTGGAAAAAGGCTTGCTAGATGAGGAACATGAAGGGGATAAATTTGAATCTCAGGTTCATTACCCATTAAATTATTATTATAATAAATAAAAGGGATTTCAAGTAATAACGGTATTATTAAAACCCCTAAAAAACTACAAGTAACACAATAATACTAAAAATGAAGGTTGCTAGTTATCAAACTATAGTGGAGGAATGAACAAGTTCATGTGGCTTCAGCTCTTAGGATCACGCTTACATGATTCCTGATTAGTTCATTTTGTACATTGATTAACTGACTTATAGCTGTGATTTGTTGCATTAGTATTAATCAACTCAGAACTTATTGATACTATTGTACTATTTTTATGCCAATTTTCTTCAAACTTGTAGCCATAGACATTTTCTCTGCTAAAGTATATTACCTGGGAATATCTCAGGTGTCAAATTTTTTCTGATTACTGGTGCGCCTCCTGGATCCTATTATTGTAGAGGAGTTTTTGGCCTGGTGGATTTTGTATTGCAAGAAATTCTAGATTAGCGGCTGAACATTGGATTCTCTGCGCTAATTGTTAAATAGTTTTATAAACATTTATAGCTTTAGAATTAGGGGGTTACTTTGAGGTTAGGAGACCAGATAGTGGGGCTGCCGCTACCCATCTCTCAGCCAGGGTGTGCCCATATTAGTTAACAGGGTAAGCGGTGATGCCTTCAAGTTGAAACAGTTTTTTGTTCTGAAGGGCTTTAAGGCCCTATCCAGCTTGAAAGCTAGCGCCTGAGACCTTACATATTGAAATCAGAGCAATACTAACCAAGTTGGATTAAAATAGGATTGACCATCCCATTTTATACTATTATAAGGTTTTCCACATGGCAGAGAAAAACTACACAGTTATCAGTAAGAGCGCCTGGAAGTCACAAGGGCCATTAAACGCAGTTGATCCTACTTATATGGAGTACATTTTAAATTAGTGAAAGAACATGCATCGCTCTACTGATTTAACACCATGAATTCTTAATGGAAGTCTTGCCAAATAGGCATTACATTTACAAATATATGCTTATAAGATCATACACAGAGCGAGAAATAAGCACAAATCCAGATTGGTATTCCGTTTTATTGTGTTTCATCTACAGGAATAAGTGTAATTAATTATATGACCTTATAAAATTAAATGAATAAGAATGGCAAGAAGAGACTTAAGAAGAGAAGGCTACCTTGAGAAATTGTATCAAAGATGCTCGGCATATAGATAAAAGTCTTCATAATATGGTCCAAGGGATGTGGTACCCCTACATCTGAACTAGCAATCTCATGGATTTAGTTATGGAAGCAAAAAGAATATTAGACATGGCTCATCATAAAGGACATTCGCATACCTCAAGGAAGGGTCTATTGGAAGTCAATGTTAGATGAAGTGCATCAAGCCCTAGAACTATGTGATATTTGTTCAATTTTTAGGCTTAATGAGAAGAAATTAAAATACTAACAAAACAAACAGCACCCTTTTACACCTTATAAATTGATTTGACTTTTACTACCTACAGCCTCAAATGAAAAAAAATTGTTTCAAATCAGTGGACCATTTTACTAATTAAGCTGGGCCACGTCTGTGAAGAAATAAGCTGTAGGATCAACATCACGGCTCCTACGTAACCAAGTCATTACAGGGAATGGATGACCTCAAGTTCTGCTCTCTGACAATGGCAAGAACCTATTTTATGATGTGGTTTGAAGGTTAATGGACCTGTCAGCGGAGAAACAGCCGTTCATTACCCCCTTAGTATCATCATTAAACAGAAGTTTAACATGTAAATTGAACCTTTGGAATATACTCAAGGTATTAGCTATTAAGTACAAGTTAAAATGAGACCAACTTTCAACCTCCACGTCCCTTGGATACAGACTTTGCCATTGCTTTGTGATAATAATGTCACTACTAAATGAGCTCTACAGACGGGAAGTTGCCTTGCCTATCTTGCTAGCTTCAGTTATCAACGCAGACCGCAAGAATTTACCCCTGGTAACTTCCAGTTAGAACTAGCTTATGAGTTAATCAAAATACAGCTAGAAGCGGCTAAGAACATAGTTGCACGTATTTTAAAGAGTCAAATGAGATTAAAAGCAAAAAGCTAAACTTCTGGATTTTAAAAAAAGTTGATGAAAATTTTGTTCTACCCTGTCTGAGGTAGCCAGTGAGGGTAAATCCATCTGTACTGGATCAGCAAATATATTGGCCAAGCTAGGGGTTGAATAATCCATTATAAATGAAAATATTATCTAAAAGTTCAACATAGTGCATGTAAGGCAACTTTACTCTTAAAAACTTACCTTAAATGGGGTAACCTAATGAATGAAGCCACAATAGAAATGGTAAATAATTCCTCACCCTTAGGAAGTCTCTCTCTGAAGCAACAAATACTAGAACCAAGTTTAACAAAAATACAGAGTCGCAGATGGAAGCTGTAAAGCCTATCATAATACCCAGAAACAACTATAAGTAATCTTCACATCAGTTGAGGTCCTTGTTCCTCATATGCAATAATTTATAATTGGTAATGGCGACATCATGCCTCATTTTACCCCAAGGAGAGAGAAGTATCTTGATCCCTGCCAAAGTCAGAAGAACTCAGCCTAATGTCGTCAATGATGACCTAATGACTGTATTCAGCTTAAATTACATCCCACATCCAAGCACCATCAGTAAATATAAATCTTACCATGCTGGGTAAAAAACAATTTTCCATTATCATATGAATTTACTAGAATATATGCATTATAATGGCGCCACCAAGTGAACTAATAAATAAGACCTATAAAGAGGACAAACAACAATGAGAAATTTATAAGAACCACAATTGGCCAGGATATAAGGGACTTTGAGAAAAGCACCAACTCCCTTCCTATATACAGTTAGATTGGGTTAGCGCTCTGCATCATGTAGCTTGAATCAATGAAGCACAAAGAGATTGGAGAGTGAAAGAGAAAAATTGGAATTTCATGATAATTACAATGTTAATTACTTTAAATACCATAACTTTAATCATACTTCTTTATTATCAATAAATTTAAAGATACTTTACCTTTATTTAAAAAAATATTTGCCATAGAATTTAGGTATAATCTTAAGTCTTCCTTTATTTTAGCTAAATTAATCAGATATTCAGTAATTATTATAGAATCATATAGAGCAGCATCACCAGAAACCAGACTTGGTATCAGCATAAGTAGGCACTCATTAATGACTTTTGCAAAGATCAAGCTTTTTAAAAATGAAATTAATCAAGTCATTGTTGTATCCTGTTTAGGAAGCCAACGTACAGTGTTATCACTGAGGTGGCAAAAGAGCGCCAGCAGATGCTACCAGTATGGAAAAGAAAAGTTTTAACCAGAGTTACTCTGGATGACAAGCAAAAAAGTAGCACTCTCTAATGGTTTCCAAAACTCTCTTTAACATCAAAATAAGTTTGATATATAATCTGTGTTATACAAAAACCTTAATCAGCAATTAAGCTACTTAAGTTAAGTGATTAAGCAATGTGAAGACTATTGGAACAAATTAGCTTCTGTTTTTCCAGTGATAATTTATTTCATAATCAAACTAAATTAAGCTCCAGAGTAATTACCCTTAAACCATGGACGGTCACAGAGATAGTCCCTGGCTGGAAAAATAATTGCCTATTCTGCACTGTGGCAGCAATAAAAATACATGTATGCCATATCAAAATCCTTTACAAAATCCTTTTATGTTCTGCTTTTCCAGGCCACCCTAAATAATGGTCAACATCTTATTAAATAGAGTATCTTCATTTATTAATTTAATTTTATTTTCATCCAGCTTTACTTTGTTCCACTTTGGAATGGGTATATGGGGTGTTATTGAGCGTGTTGAATTGTCTATGTATAACTAACCTTTTTCTCATTTTTGATACTTTGGTGTTACTAGAATTAATGCAAGCATCCAGGTCGTCAACCAGTAATATTATCCATCCCATCTTTAGAGCCTTTCAGACTTTCCAGAATCAGCATTCAGCGTCTCTCATCCTTTAATTAGTTTTTTTTCTGTAGATGGATACAACTATGTATATCATATACATTGTAATCATTGTACTCTATATTACTTTGCTTATAAGAAATACTTGTCTGTGGAAATATCATTGACTATAAATAATTCTCATAATTATCTTAATAAAGGATCACCTTTTCTGCCCAACTTATCAAGTTTTTCTGAAGTCGTTTTTGAAGGAGATGTTTACTATACAAGGAATTGGAGTAATTGATCAATGTCCCTTGTGCTTTGAACTTGACCACTTAGAATGCAAGTGCCCAGAAGTTTCTGCAGAAATTGCTTACACCGTTCCTCCCTCTGATGTATACCCCATTACTTTTTTTTCCAACCTTTCTGAATGGGAATTGATTCTCCTCCCCCACCCTCAACTGCCACAGGTGCTACTGCCACTGTTCCAGACAATCAAGGTTTGACTACCTGAACCATTCCTAGCAGATGGATGCTCAAGTGAGGGTGTATATGATGTTGTCACTGCGATTGGCCAATAAGTATCTTTCATCCCATTAACTACTGTCACTGGCCTATCACTGGCCATGTCAAATCCTTTTAAGGCTCTTGAACTGATTCAAAACGCAGACCCAGCTCTTTGAATTTAAATCGACTATGAATGATCAAAGTTTTTCGCCCAACCCCTGATTCAGCCCCCACTGCCACTTTTGCCCTCACAACGGATATTCAATCTATAAAAAATCAATTTAAAGCTATTAATGCAGACGCTGTCCCCATCAACTCCCTCCTCCACCAAGTCCTCATTATGGTGAAAGACATTTTGCAAGGGTTTCTCCATCCCAAATTTTCCCAGCGGCATCCCTGAAAATGTGAAATTTGATAAGATTTTGCGTTTGCAGCTGGACATGTGTGTGTTGATGCTGAGAGATCTTTATTATATGACCCCAACTAACCTTAAACCCACCAGTGATTAAATCATTCACTTGTGTTTCTAAACTCTTCAACTTTGCTGAATAACAAATTTCCCAATATGTTTTGGTGATGCACGCCACTAGCCTCATTAATAAGAAAAACCCTCACCTCTTTCTTCTTTTTCTCCACGCCACTGACTCTCCAACCAAATTTTTTGTCTACCTTTGCCCATCACCTGAAGAAGCTGGCGCCAGATAAAAATCCCCTTACCCCTCTTCCACTTTTAATATGATTGCTTAGGCTAACGCCGAGGAACAGTTTTAAGGTTTTCTAAAAATAACTTATAATTCCTTTTATTTAGCACAACGCAGATAAAGATTCATAAAGGACCTCAATCTTGGGTTGGGTACCTCAAGTAATAATATAGGAGTAAATTAATTATTTTGTAGCTTTTCTATTTATTATTCTGCTGTATTTACTTTGTCAAGGGAAAGAGATGTGCAATCAAGGAAAAAATTACAAGAAGTAACTATAATCTGTGCAGTAATTTTGTTTGCCGCATAATACCTTGGTTCTCACTGCAGGGGGCTTCCACGTTAATTCCATTTTAATACTAAAAATCAATTTGCCCCAATATGGAATCCATTACACAAGAAGAGAATTCTGTAGATGAAAAAAAACATGCTTTAAGTCAACCTTACCAGTACTTCTAAAGTAGCACAAGCAGATTAGGATAGAACTACACAACACAGTTCAATTTTTTATTCCTTCACCACCAAATTATTCTGACAGAGTGAATGGATGCTATTGCATGAATTAAAAAGTCATAATCATGTGAAAATTTATCTTATAACCTCTTTATTCTACTATCAGCATAACCAAGAACAGTTTCTATAAGATTATGAACGTCATTGCAGTATGAACTTATCCATATATTATCTTTCTACATCAACGCCGAGTACCTTGGTCAGTACATTACTGGCTATCCCCACCCTTTGTTTTTAACTCACAAATGACTATTATCTGACACTATGCATTAATCATAAAAGCTTTTATTAAACCTATCAAAAATGGGGGATGCTCTGCATTCCCTACTTAGTCAACTGGAACATCGTTTCCAGGGGGTACAACAAGAAGTGGTCTTCAACCATAGATATACCCAAAACTTATTCAAAGGTAAAGAAAACTAAACACAAGCTGAATTTCAACAAGATACAGATCATTTAGCAAGCCATGAATAAGTGAGGCTATACCTGAGTGGGTTCAAGAGTAGAACGGTTCCAATTTGTGGCTTGAGATGCTACCACCATATGAGCTGAGGCACACCAAGCTGAATATGTAGAGGAAAAAATTAGTACTACCAGAAGGAGATAAAACTTTCTAGAACATATCAGCAGTACTTCCAAAGCATCTTATTTTTTAATAGTAAAAATAATTACTCTCCAGCATCAGAAAGTTTTCATGCGTCAGGACATTGAGTCATAGAAGGACACCTGCATCACCTTAAACAATGATTTTGGCTATGTACTGAGCTACAATAATGATCTTTTTTATTACTTAAAGGATGAGAGAATTCAACAAGGGCTAGAAGATTGAAAATGCAGAACTTGGAACCTTGGTATTCTAATTGAGGGCTGAGATCGCTTTATTAAACCAATTAAAACACCAATTTGGACAAGACAAGTGAGAACTAGTTATCTGAAATTGCGCATAAAAATTCTTTTTGAATAAAGGACGCTTCCAGTGTGAAACTTAAGTTCCAGCTCAGGTCAGACATAATCTTTATAGGGATTAATTTGTCAGAGATGGGGCTTGTATTTGTCCCAAAAAACAGCCTCAGCGCTCTATGCCAGCTTCAATACTGTCCTTAACCTATTCCTCTGGAACTCCAGCTCAGGATTAGGGCTGGTGTAATGAGTTTAATAATTCTGGGCCACACGTTGTGTCTTCCAAATTTTCATTGGTACCGCTGACCCTGGAATGTTATTCCAACTTATTTAAAGGTTCAACACTAATATACTTCTCCAGTTTTGTTGAAAAAGGGATGTATATTACTTCCTAAAGATGTTCCAGATGACTATAAATGAGCTGAAAGCCGGTTTAATTTGCCACTTAATAAATTTTTTAGAGGACAAACTCAATACTTGATTATTACTTTCCTTCCCGAGGATAATTGGAGATTCACAGATGTCTAAAACTCCTTGTTGCTATAATCTAGCATTTCAGAAAAGATGAAAACTTGCAAGAATTAATTTATGACTATCAATTTCCAAGATAATAAGATTAATACTAAATGTGCCATTCAGTTCTACCACAAGGCCCAGATTTTATTGGGTGAAAAGGCAATGGCCTAATTTGATTTTAATTTTGCATTTAGAATTCTAACAAGAATTACCCCAAGCTGCACCAATCATAATTATTCACATTAGTAAAGTTCTTAGACACCTCAGCAATGCTTTAGTACTAGAAGCGATTTAAGATCACTTCTTGTCCACTTAATGCATATACAGGTGACAACCGCTTTAAAATATGGTAAGGTAGCAATATAACGTGGTAGGTATTAGTTATCATGAAGTGGAAATTCTATGGGCTGGTGGGGTATCTCTGAAGTGACTTGCTGGACATGCAACTCCAAAGGTCTCTATGCTACCAGCTGCCTCAAGAATTATAACAGTATAAATTATGTCAATTCCTGTAACAATTGATGATTATTACAGGATATTATAGGGTGGAATTTATGAAAATTTGTGTGTGTCAATAGTTATATTTCCATTATTCCAATTAGGATTTTCCTATTTGGGTCAATAATGGAATAAAATTAAAATAAATAATTTATTTGGTTGGTTGTCATTCTTAGGTTCCCCTCTGATTCTCCGTTGAGTTGCCTGGATGCCATCAATTCTGGAGGCTTTTTCGCCCCTCATTACCTACAATTCATTTAGCCTTTTTTTTAGTATTTCAATCCGAGATCAGCCCCAATGGACCTCAGTATTGAAATTCTATTCTGACTTTGAGTCTGCCCAAATTAAGGCCGGTATTCGCTTGATCCATTTAATTTAATTTTATTTATTTAGAACAAGGATTGGGGGTTGAATGGTGGTGCGATGAGGAGAAGAGGAAGGGGGTGGATGCGCCAGGATCCTCTTGAGAGTGGCCTTTCCCTGGTGAGAGGGGAAGGAGCCAGAGTGGCCTGAGGTGACATAGGCCAGTTGACCGCTCCTCAGCTGGGTAACCCTGAGGTGACAGAGGCCATAGGGATGCACCTTAGCCTGGGGGCCCAAGGTGACAGAGGCTGGTGCACTGCACCTCAGCCCGGTATGCCCAGCAAGGCCATCCATCAGGACAGGACCATCCAGAGTTGATACAGCCATATATGGGGGTGGATGTTAGGGCCAGTGGCGGGCTGGGCCTTGGGAGCCCCATCTGTTACATTATTTAAATACTCACCTTTTCTTTGGCGGGCTGTGGTTACCAGCCAGCCCGCAAGATGGGCCACAGTTGGTGTCCCAAGCATTGGCATGGTCCAGCGATCCTTTTTGTGAGTTTTGTGGTGCCTTCCCACAAAGAGGATGGGGAGCTTGGGGGGTGGGACAGACTGCTGGTGGTTGATGGCCTCTTGTGCCCTCCAGGAGACCTCCAGAGAACCCATTGATTTGATCAAGAGGCTCTGGACTTCTAGTTTGTTCCCCCAAGTTGGTCACAGAAAAAGGTCCTCTGTCAGATAGGTCATTGGTTGCTGCTTGCCAGCTCTGCCAGTTAAGGTCAGGATACACTGGGTTTTTACAGGAGGGTAATGTAACGATTGATGATCATTACATGAATCTCATAAGGTGGGGATTATGAGATTCGTGTGTGTTGATAGTTGTAATTCTGTTATTCCAATTAGGATTTTCCTATTTGGGTTGATAATGAAATAAAATTAAAATAAATAATTTATTTGATTGGTTGTCATTCTGAGGTTCCCGTCCAATTCTCCATCGAGTTGCCTGGATGTCATCAATTCTGAAGGCTTATGCGCCCCTCGTTACCTAGAATTCATTTAGCCTTTATTAAATGGTATTTCAATCCAAGGTCAGCCCCAATAAACCTCAGTATTAAAAATCTATTCTGACTTCAAGTCTACCCAAATGAAGGCTGCTATTCGCTTGATCCATTTTATTTAATTTTATTTATTTAAAATAAAAATTGTGGGTGCAGCTGGCGGTGCAATGAGGAGGAGAGGAAGGGGGTGGACGCGCCAGGATCCTATTGAGAGTGGCCTTGCCCTGGTGAGAGGGGAAGGAGCCAGAGTGGCCCGAGGCGACAGAGGCCAGTTGACTGCACCTCAGCTAATAATCCTGAGGTGACAGAGGCTGTAGGGATGCACCTCGGCCCAGGGGCCCAAGGCAACAGAGGCTGGTGCACCGCACTTCAGCCCTGTATGCCTGGCAAGGCCATCCATTAGGACAGGACCATCTGGAGTTGGTACATCCATATATGGGGGTGGATGTTAAGGTGGGTGGCGGGCTGGTCTTTGGGAGCTCCATCAGTCACTCTCCCTGTGGAAGTTAGTATCAGGGAAAAGGAAGTCAACAATTTTGAGGGATACTCAGTTGTCAATCATCTATTCCATCTAAAACAGTACAATTTAACCTCTGTCAAGTATTAGCAGTAAACCAAGCCATCACGCAAAGCTCAAGAAGGAAGGTCATGAAATCCTTTCTAAGCCCTACACTACACAATTCAAATTACAAGCCCAGTATGGGGAACTAGATGATATATACCATCTACCTCTTTTGAAAAGAATTAAGGTAATTTAATTACATAAAGCATTTAATACTAATCTAATGAATGTAAGCAATAATAGTAAGACTATAATAGATCACGTTGATACCCAATGTTCTTACATTTTATGCAAATTTAATCTACTTCAATATTTGAAGATTATTTTTGTATACTTTAAAAGAGATTTGAGTTTAAGCATTAGTTTATAGCAGTGCCCATTCAGTTAGTTTGAAATTAATTTGCAAAGAAATTAAAAAATTCTAAATGTGTCTCATTGTCAATAATATGGAGCAGATGGCTCATGCTGCATTATTAGTGAAGGATCCTAAAAGTATTGCCTAGGAGGTTTAGATCTCTACAGATTAGCTCACCAGCCATAAAGTTGCCTAGCTCTAAATATTAATTTATAATAGATAGCTTTCTCAATATTGTAAGCAGTTTAAATTATGAAAGAATTGACTCTAAAATCCTTAGTCATTCGTTGCTTTTCATTATTTTCTGTAATTTATTTTTGGAACTAACTGCATTTATATTAAAATTTAACTTACATTTAGGGGTATTTCCTATTTACTATCAGCAAGCTGGTTGTTGTAATGGGTCCCTCCCCTTTCTCTCTTAAAAATCAAGGTAATACTTTACAAGAATTCAAAAATTGTGATTTGCTTCCTGTGAAATAAAAGTTTTAAGCACTGGAGTGTCTCTGTATCTGACAGACAAATTACTAGGAGATATCTAATCCACATGAGTAAAATCATGGATCAAGCTACATCTGGCATCTGGTTTGATCATTCCATGGACACAAGGTGATCTGCATTCTCATGCTGAATTAATAGCTTGGAAGATTAACATAGATAAAAACAGAACGTTTTCTTTGCTTAATTATTCTCAGTGAAGAGGTCCTTTTAACACAAGGCTTAAGAGACTATTAGTGTTTATTATTACTGAGCAAGTTGTTGAAAAATTTTCCCCATATTACCAGCCGTCTAGATTACCAGAAATTTCTAGGGGATAATTCTTTTATGCGAGGTGAATTGGAAATCAGTTGACCCTGATTTTGGGGTAACTATTTTTGGGGGAATTTTAGGTTATTCGCCTGGTTGAATATGTTGAGGATTGATCTGGATGAATGCTTAAGATCTCATCAGGCAGATTTTCTGACAATATAGGGGCATCTGATAGCTGATTAACTATCAGATGTACCAAATTGAGATCAGTTAGGTTTCATTACCAAATGATTGGGAATTTAAGGAGTAAGTTGTGAGGCGAGTGATGCCACCTGCAACTAGCGAATCAATCAGTTGGTTTGTGACCTGCCTTAATGGGTAACAAGTCCCATTACCTAAGAAGGTCTCTTGCCAAATATGGTTGATTCAGTTGGATCGAGAGGAAGATGTTAGGGATTCATTTTCTGACTCTTTCTGTTTTAGCTCTCAAGGATGTCTAATGATAGTATCTAAGTCAGGATGGGGAGGACCATCGCTGCTGAGATGAGGATGGGTGATTCAAAGGCAACAGCTGTTGTTTCATCAAAGAGGTGTCAACCACTGGTTGGGCGCTAAAGCCCCCACCTGTAAATTCCCTATAAATCACTAATTATTAAAAGACAATATTTAAAAGGGTATACAGTAGATATACTAGTTTAGTACACTTTATCAGCTTTCATTTATTCTATTCTTTCTCAGGGATATTATTACTGTGTGCGATAGTTGGGAGACTCTTTAAGGAAAAGAGTAAGGATGTGAGCAAGATACAAATTAAACAAGAATCAATTCAGAGATTGCTGCTGACTGTGTGTCAAACCGGAGAAACCGCAAAGGGAATCTAAGAGAAGATCAGGTGAGATGTTATGAGGGAACAAATCCCTATTTCAAGACATCACAAGTATTTTGAGTGGAAATACTGGCCAAGCATTGGTCTGAGATGGACTTCCATTCAGCTCTGCATAATAATTATCATACTATTATCAATCAATCATATTAAATACTATACAATGTGGATGAATTTCACAAAACCCAAAACTGTGTAAGTAATAATTATAAGGTTATTAACTGAAAATAATCAGACCTATAAATTTTTTACAAAGTGGTGCCTACTACAGAAGTGTAGTTGAGTTGAAGAACTTAGAAGGATGTCATTTAAAGATGATCTAAGTTTACTATGGACAGAGATAGCCATCATTAATAAGAACGCCCTAAACTCAGTAGAACATCGAAAATTCACAGCCTTGGAATAAAGAGTCACTAATATGGAGGAAAGAATGAATAATGTTGTAAGTTTAGGAATTAGTTACTTGGTGTAAAAATTTACTTATTTGTTCATATTGGCAACAACTTAAGTAACCTTTTTACTACACAGGTTCAGTTTTCTCGTGCACTTCATCTGTGTTGTATAGCAGAATGAATTATTAATTGATTATAGTATGACAACTATTATCCATAGTTGAGTATAATTCTTATATTTCGGCCCAACGCTCAGCCAGTATTCCCAATTAAATAATTGTAATGTCATAATCGTAGGGATTCATTCCCTTATTCTGTCCAACCCAATCTTCTTTGAGATTTCCTAGTGACAGTCTCTATGGTCCAACACACAATCAGCAGCAATCCCTGATTGTGTCTCTTTCTTCTCTAGATCCCCGCTCAGATCTTTATCCTTTTCTATAAGAGTCTTCCATTTATTGCACATAGCAAGATTACCCTTGAGAAGCGTAGCACAATGGAAGCTGATAATTGTTTATTTCTTAAACTATATACCAGATGTATACCTTAGAACTATATAACTTTGTCCTTGTAATTACTGTTTTTTATTATTGTGAATCCTAGGGAATTTTATAGTGGGGATTTAGTCATCTAACCCTCAGTTGTCACCTCTTTGATGAAATGGCAGCCGTTGCCATTAAATCACCCATCCTTATCTTCTCAGCAATGGTCTTCCCCATCCTAGCTAGGATTCTGTCGTTGGACATCCTTGAGAACTAAATGGAAAGAGTCAGAAAACTTGTTCCTAATGGTTTCCTCTTGATCCAAGCAAACCAACCATATTTGGCTAGCAACCTGCTTAGGTAATGAGACTTTTTATCCATTAAGGCAGGTCGCACACCGACTGATCAATTCTCTAGATGCAGGCGGCATCACTCGCCTTGCAACTTGCTATTCATTCCCAATCAGTCAGTGATGACTCCTGACCAATCAATAAGTAAACCTTATTGTTAGTCACTATTAGATGCCCCTACTTTATTGGCAACTCCGCCCAATCAGATCTTAAGTATTAGTCTGGATCGATCCCCTGACAGATATGACCAGGCAAACACCCCAAAATCCCCAAAACATAGTTACTCTGAAACTCGGGCCAACCAATTTCTGATTCACTTTGCCTTAGGGAATTTTCCCCTAGTGATCCCTGGTAATCTAGCAGGCTGGGAATATGGGCAAAAATCCCACCACTTGGAAAAGTAACATCACTAAAGAAAAAAGTTTAGGCTTTATTTAAGAAGTCTTATTTCTGAAAACAGAGCATGAAGCAGATTGTGTTCATTTGAGAGCTTTCAGTGCTGATGTCAAGTGACTGATAAAACAGGTTAAGGAGCTAAAAACTCACAAATGTTTGTGAGACATATGTGTCAACCAATTCCAAAGAAAGAACTCCTTGTACAATAATTGGGAAACCAAATACCCCAAGAAACAAACCGCCCACTTTTGCCACTATTCTGGAGATGACGCCTGAAATCACTCCCAAAGTGAGCCAAGTAGCCAAACCTAGAGAGGTGGCTAGAGAAACCTCGGAAGAATTCAAGGCAACGCCAAATGGCTGATGTTACATTAGGATATTGCCCCAGCATTTTTCTGACTGTTCAAAATGACTATGTATGGATATAGGGATCATCAAAAGGCACTGATGGTGATGAATTGCCTAGACAACAATTGCCAAAACCTAGTGTTGCCCCGCCTGGAGGGGTACAGCTGTTGTATGTAGAGGCCAAAGTGACCATTATGAAGGAATTTGGAAGCCTGATGCACATGTCAATGTGCAAACAAGAGTTTCAGGGCATCCAATCTTCATAAAGATGAATCTTTAGCAAGCTTCGCAGATTGTTTCTACCAGGAATCGTAAATTCTGGTCAGAGCAAAGGTACTGCATGTTTTTGATGCCAGAATTGCATTACAAGAAGCCCTTTGGCCCTATCACAATTTGCATCAAATGATGTCTTCTGTGTTTGTGACAGTAATTACTATCTCTGATGTTAGATAATTTGAAGATCTTTAAATCCACCTTCGATTTCCAAAAATGTTTTAAATCCAACCCAGTATAAAATTCAAATTTTTCATGAAGGGGAACGAGGGTTCTAAAGAAATGCACAACCAAGTTATGCTGGGGAATAAGCCCAAAGATCTAAGACGGATAAATAAGAAAGTCAAAGTATATTACCAATGTGGAGGGAAGGGACATTTTGCTGTAAAGTGCAAGAAGCCAAAGGATCAAATTAACGTGCTCCAAGCGAAAGAGTCTGTAGCCACAAAGGAGCCAGGAAAAGGGCCTTCAGCCTAGACAGCGAACAGTCTAGAGCTGCGGGGAAGCCTGTTACTCCCAATATTATGCATAAGGAAATTGTAATCAGTGATCTATTTGTGGATGAAGACGTACAGGATCAACTGTATCAAGTGGTCAATTTGGACGTGAACATAGTAAAAAGAGATGAGGTGAAGGGAATTGACCTTGTGATAATCAAGGAAGTTGCCTGGCTGTATGCCTGACAACTTGTGGACAAGGTTTGAGCCATGGATAATCCCAATGAATTGAATTAAGATTGATTAGATAAGCAAACCTGTCAATACCCCTCAGCATGATAAAGGACTCATTTCCTGATTTATCAGCGCAAATTATTCACAGCCTCGATTTGGCTAACAATGTCGCTATACACTCAGTAAACACTATCTTACAATACTCTGAGTGTAAGTATATAGATATATTAGTGAATCAAGTATGGGTGAAGGCAATTGTTGACAGCGGAGCAACCATCAATATTTTATTGATCAAGCTGGTGAAGAGGAAGAAAATCTCATCTGACTTCAAACACAAGAGGAGTATGGGACAGCTGGGTCGAATACCACCATCTCATGTGGAGTGTGTAGAGCTTTGCCACTTTGATTTGGATCCTTGGTGGTATCTGCTCCAGCAATAGTTTTGGCAAACCAAAACTATGACTTTCTGATTGGGATGGAGTTTCTACGTAAATAAGTAGTTAAATGTAACTTTGAGGATAATACGTTGACCATATTGGGTCAGACGTTACCATTGGTCTATCAGAAGGCTGGGAAGCTTCACTGAATAGGAGAAACAACTTCATCAACTTGATATACAATGATGGCATTGTCCCGATTTGATACCAATTAGTTGGTCATAAGTGACGAGAAATGCCGACGGAAACTTTAGAAAACTGGGGAGTTCCACTGAGATTAAAGAATGAGAAAACCATACCGTTGGGATCACAATTAATAGTTGATATGGGGTTGACATTAGAGGTACCGAGCTGTTGTATGGGGAGGTCGGAAGCCCCTGAAATAAGTCCAGAGTAGAGCCTTGGGTGGCTCCTGGAATAATAATTCCAGGCCTTGGAAAAATTCGGTTTTTCCTAGCAAACTTAAGTCAAAACCCAATGAAGATCAAGAAGAATCAGATCATCACATTTATTCATCTAATCCTGATGGCCAAACTGAGGAAATTCCAAAATTTTGAGACCCTTGTTGATATAAGATTACTGGCCAGGGTAACCAATAGTATCAACCTATCATTTGATTGAGAGCAACTTGCATATCTGATGGAAGGACAGCAAGAGGAGGTGCTAAAATTGTTTAAAAAGTATTGGGAAGTATTTGCCCCAGATGAGCACAAATTGGGATGTGCAAGAGATGTGATCCACAAGGTCGATACTTGGGAAAATTTTCCAATCAGGATGAGACTGATTCAATGGTTGAAGGCAGCCAAAGCAGTAGTGGAAGAAGAAATCAGCAAACTATTAAAGCATGGGTTTCTAGTTTCTTCATCAAGTCCCTGGGCGAGTCCAATTCTTGTTATGAAGAAAAAGGATGGCTCTAATCAGGTGGTAATCAACTACCAAAAGCTGAATAAGATTACAAAGGATAATAAGAATCCCCTACAAAAGAATCAATGACGCGCTAGATCAATTGGGAGAAGCGAAGTATTTCTCCATGATTGATCTGATTTTGGGATATTGAATAATCGATTTTGCCAAGAGAAGAACAAGAAAAATGCGGGATTATTACTGTGCAGGGGCTATACCAGCCTTCGAGGATGCCCCAGGGTCTATACAATGCGCTTGCAACGTTCCAGAGGTCCATGGACGTTATACTGAGTGACTTAAAGTTGCCGTGCGTTCTGGTATACTTGGACGATATCAATGTGTTCAGTAGGACGTTTACTGACCATTTACGCCACTTGGAAGAAGTATTCAAGAGACTGTCCACAGCCAACCTAAAGATTAAGCCAAGGAAGTGTCACTTCTTCAAGAAAGAGTTGAAATATCTGGGATTCGTGATCAACAATAGTGTATTGCAGCTGCAGCCCAGAAGATCAAAGCCATAGAATGAATGGCTGTGCCAAAAAGTGTCCGAGATATCCAATTGTTCCCTGGAATGGTCAGATACTATCAAAAATTTATTCAGGATTTTGCCAGAATCGCTGAGCCTTTAATCCATCTGTTGAAGGATCAAAAAAAGGATTTTTATGGAGTGAGGAAGCGCAGGAACCCTTTGATAAGTTATGACAATATCTAATAGATTCTCCAATTTTGATACATCCATTTTTCAATCAATAATTTACTATACAAAACAATGCTTTGTTGACGGCAATTGGGGCCATATTGAGCCAAGTAGATGAACTTGGGGATGAACATCCGGTGGCATGTGTGAGCCAGACACTCTCAGCCGCTGAAAGGAACTACACCATAACTGAGCTTAAATGCCTTGTGGTCATTTACGCCTGTAAACAGTTTCAGGTGTTCATCCATGGAACGCACTTTAAAGTGGTGATAGACCACTCATTGTTGCGTTGGCTCCATAATTTAAGAGAACCAAAAGGACGACTGGCCTAATGGGCACTTAAGCTACAGGCTTATGATTACAAGATTGTCCACTGTTTGGGGGATTCTCACCAGAATGCAGATGGCTTATCATGGTTACCATTGGTCCATATGGTGTACTAGCAGGCAGATGAGTTATTCCAGAGAGTGATTAAAAGACAAATCAGGAAGAGCCCCAAGAAGTCCAAGGTGCGCTTAAAAAAGCGATGGAAAACACCAAGACCATGGATGGACAAGAGTTTAAAACGATTTTTGGAAGTGGTTACTACTCCTAAAGCCATCAGAAGAGAAGCTATTGTGCAAGCTGCTCATAAGGTTGTTGGGCATGGAGGCCTTAGAAAAATGACTGACCATATCCTCCAGTGCTACTACTGGGAGTCAATCAACTATGATGTTGCCGACTATCTAGCTTGTTTCATGGAGTGCCATTTGACAAGTCACATAAGAATACAACTGTATACTGACTGGTCCTCTCGAATTTGCCTGGCATAAAGTGTCTATCAACATGATGGGACCACTGCAATGAGCATAGGGGTATTCAAGTATATAATAGTTGCAATCAATAATCTGATGAGATGGATTGAGACGAAGGCCCTGGAGAAAGTGGACACTACCAGAACTGCAAAGTTCATCCTGGATCAAATAGTACACCAACATGGATTCTTGCAGGTCCTGCTGAGCAACGTTAGGACAAACTTCACATCTCCTGTGATCCCGCAGTTAAATGAGATAATGGGGATCCAAGAGTCATGTCTGTACTTACCAGCCAGAGAGAAATGGACTGGTGGAACGAGTCAATGGGATGCTGGCTGTGACGCTGAGGAAGCTGGTCTCAGAGAGAACTTCTGCATGGGGAACATACTGAGTTCAGTGACACTCACTTACATTATCAGTCATCATATGGTGACAGGAAAAGCGCCATTTGAATTGCTATATGGGAGGATGGCCGCATTGCCACTGATTTTATATTTGGTAGTGGAACCAACATTGGGGATGAGTGCCAAGCAGTACCTAAACCAATTGACAAATATACTAATCGAAAATCAATTGCAAATATTTGATACAACTTTGAAGAAAATGATATGAGCAAAATCATTGATGATAAGAACCGTTGGCATTATCAGAATGCTGAATAAGCAAAAGAGTTGCTTATTGCAATATGCATAGTTTCTGGAGAATAAACAAGATGAAATTCAAAGTGGTCAGGTCTGTTTGAGATTATTGCCAAGATGGCGATAGATGCCTACTCCATCAAGAACCTCTTGGATGGAAGAGTAGTAAATTGGGTCCATGCTAAGTATTTGAAGCGATGGATTGATTAAAAAGATAACAAAAAAAGAGTTCCCAAAGGGTTTCTTAATAATTAAGTTGGTTATGTACTAATGATTAGGTCAAGTCCGAAAAAAGGACCTCTGAACCATAGAAAACTGGTAGGTCTAAGAATACCTAGGATCCAGTTTGGGAAAAAAATAAAAAATGGACTGCTGAACCAAAACAAGGTCAAATCCATGGAAAAAAGAAGAAAAAAAATAAAATATTAATAAAGATATTGTAAAAAAATTAATTAAAAACTGCATAGAAAAAAACCAATATAGTTTTATAATTTTTACTTTTTTTATTTTTTACCTCAATTTGGGGATTATTCCGTCTTTGTCACCTCTTGGGAGAGGGAGGATGGATTGCAGTAGGAGTGAATAACCTGTTGAAATCTATGTGAGATTGGACGCTAGAGAGTGCTAAACCAACAAAAAACCAAGTTTGTTGAGAAGATCAGATCTCTGCAAGAGAGTGACTAGGTGAAGGAAAATTGAGATTTCAGAAGAAGCCAAATGCAAAACTCTGGGGTGGGGAGGGAAGCAACAGTACAGGAAGAGGCAGTTGGCAAATAACCTCGAGTAATCCTGATATAGTACTGGAGCTGGAAGATTAGTCTTGAGAACTTTCCAACAGGCTTTGTCAAGAACACCAGACATATGGGCTGGCAACAAACAAGGGATACTAGACGAAGGTTGCTGAATCATGCCCCCTATTAGAGCCATAAGTGGAAGATACTGATGGGATGCGCCAGAAATGAGAGATTTGCGCAAGGAGTGAATGTCATAATGCAAGTGACAACTATGAGCTTCTTGGAAGCTGAAGTAGAACGAGCAATGGAATCCAGGAGAGGCTGGAAGCTTTGTGGCCCTACTCAAAGAACTTGGCTGGCAAAGCAAATTGCATAAGCGGTGATATTTAATTTAGAATGTTCTCAAAATTGGAAGAATTGAGCGTTATGGATAAAGCCTCAGCGACTTAGGCCCTTAATTCTGAGTAGGGGAGTTTGAAATGAATGCTGTTGCCAATGGTGAATTCATAGGCCATGACAGCTGGCCTATAGTATTAACTGAGTTGGAAGAGAAACTCCAGAGGCAAGTCTGACCCAGAAAGGCAGGAACAATCAAGAGTGAAGGGCAATATTTCAGGAGCATTAACAATGATGATTGGCGCATCTGCAAAAGGAGCTGAATCCAGGAGAGTTTTAAAAATCTAACACTGGAATTGAAGACAGAGGAATAATTGGCTGAGAATCATTTGAGACAATTGCTAGCCTGGTTTCAGAAGGGTTGATTACCCTTTTCAGTAATTCCATGGAAGGATTAGCCACTGGTGCCAGACTAGGCGTATGAGTCCTGGAATGACCGTAGAAGAGGTTCCATCATGCAGCCCAACTCATATGCTGGAAGATCTGAAAATCTTGATCAGATAAACTGTTGAGAAGCTGTTGGTACTGTGACACGGAATTTGACATATGAGCTGGAAAAGAGGGGGATGTCAGAATTATATGATAGCTGACATTATGCACTCTAAAATCAATTAAGCTCCAATTTTGGAGAAATAAATCTCAAAATTTATGTGATAAGCTCTCCAGAGAAAAATTAAAAATGATATGAGCTAAGAGGTTATGAGAAGAAAATAACAAGGGCTTACATAAATGACCATTCTTAATTGGGCTGCAAAATGAACATCAAAAGCAAGAGTCTCCTGTCAAGGACGAGGAGAAAATCAGAAAATTGCGGACTCCAGATCAAGAATATTGAATATGACAGCAGGTCATATGCCTTGATGGGGGTAAAACTGGATCCTGGGATTAATATCGTCATGAGTAAATCAATCAGCCTAGCATGACAGTAGATCATGGGGACTGCGCTCTGAGTAGGCAGTAGTGAGAAGGAAGAGGAAGAGGGCCACATACTGAAGGTCATCCCAAGAAGCATTTGGTACCGGTTATTGTACTCTGTTTGAGCAAATGAAGTATTTTTTCAAGTGTCCGAAGTGGTGTTCTCCTGCCCTGGTCCTTTTCTCGCTGGAAATCTAGGCAAGAGGGGACATGTGTTGGGATTTTTGCCCATATTCCCAGCTGGCTAGATTACCAAAGATCGCTAGAAGATAATTCCTAAATGTGAGGTAAATTGGAAATTGGTTGACCCTGATTTCAGGGTAACTATGTTCAGGGAATTTTAGGTTATTCGCTTGGTTGAATCCATCAGGGACCATTCTGGACAAATGCTTAAGATCTCATCGGGCAGAGTTACTGACAAAATTGGGTCATCTGATAGTTTATTAACTATCAGGTGTACTGATTGGGATTGGTCATGTTTCATCACCAACTGATCAGGAAGTTAAGGAGTAAGTTGTAAGGCAAGTGATTTCACCTGCAACTAGCGAATCAATTAGCTGGTTTACAACCTGCCTTAATGGGTAACAAGTCCCATTACCAAAGCAGATCACTTGCCAAATATGGTTGATTCAGTTGGATCGAGAGGAAAATGTTAGGGATACATTTTTTTGACTCTTTCTGTTTTAGGTCTTAAGGATGTCTAATGATGGTATCTAAGTCAGGATGGGGAAGACCATCGCTGCTGAGATGAGGATGGGTGATTAAAAGGCAACAGCTGCTGTTTCATCAAAGAGGTGTCAACCACTGGTTGGGCGCTAAAGCCCCCACCTGTAAATTCCCTATAAATCACTAATTATTAAAAGACAATATTTAAAAGGGTATACAGTAGATATACTAGTTTAGTACACTTTATCAGCTTTCATTTATTATATTCTTTCTCAGGGATATTATTACTGTGTGCGATAATTGAGAGACTCTTTAAGGAAAAGAGTAAGGATCTGAGCAAGATACAGATTAAGCAAAATCAATTCAGGGATTGCTGCTGACTGTGTGTCAAACTGGAGAAACCGCAAAGGGAATCTAAGAGAAGATCAGGTGAGATGTTATGAGGGAACAAATCCCTATTTCAAGACATCACAAGTATTTTGAGTGGAAATACTGGCCAAGCATTGGTCTGAGATGGACTTCCATTCAGCTCCGCATAATAATTATCATACTATTATCAATCAATCATATTAAATACTATACAACGTGGACAAATTGCACAAATCCTGAACCTAAGAAAGTGATAAGTTTATAAGGGTTATTAACTGAAAATAATCAGACCTATAAAATATTTACATTAGTACAAACATAATTGCAGTTATCTTCTGAAATCAATTGGAGAGATAAACAGAGTAACAAAAGGATCAAGACTTGCCTTTATCATAATAATATGTGCAAGTATTTAGGCCAGAAATTATGGTTTAGTGTGCACCAGAGGAATACTACCTTATATTGGCACTTGGAATTTTTGACCAGTATGCTAGCAGCATATATGGTGCAACTGAGACAATGAAAAATTAGTATCTAAAGATCTCAATCAACTATTACAGCAAGGAATATTGTGCCACCTTGCAATCCTTGGCCAGTACTATACTTATTGTCAAGAAAAAGGATGTATCTAACTGAGCTTTGGTTAATTATCTTTAGCTTAAAAAATAAAAGAATTTTACCTTACTGCATATAGATGATGCCTTAATAAATCTAGAGGTACAAAGTATGTCATTGCCTTGGAACTCATCATTGGCTATTTTCAGATTGACTAGTTGAAAGTATATCAAGAAAAATGCGCCATTATCACATCCCAATGGCTATATCAGCCAATACGTTTGACTCAAGCTATGTGAAATTCACTATCCATTTTTAGAGATCTATGAACACCAATTTAGGTGATCTGAAATGAGCTTCTCGTTAGTCTATCTCTTTGATATCAAAGTGTTATTGCGCACTTTTACACAACATCTATCCCACTTAGATGCATTAAGATAGTGATTAGCCAAGTAATAGTTAAAAATTAATCTCATCAATTGTCAATTTTTCTAGACCAAATGGAGCACTTGTATCATATTAATAATACGCAAAGTATAAGCCCTCAGTTTTAAAAGCTTAATGGTATTAAACGGATTAAATCCCTGAGAACAACTGAATTCAGGTGCTCTTAAGAATGGTAGGATATACCATCAGTTCATACTAGGGTTTTGTGCAACAGCTTAGCCTTTGTTCCACTTACTAAAAAGCGTATTGGCCTTTCTCTGGTCTATATAATGTGAGGACGCTCTCAACATTTTACAAGCAACTCTAATCCGGGCACCAGTGCTATGCTACCCTTCCAAACTGACCATTTATTGTTTATTATGTCGCTGCTTGACAGCCATTTAAGCGGCGCTGTCCCAATGTGAAGATCACAAAGAGGAACATCCTTTAGCTTTTTGCAGCCACTACCTCACATAGCATGACAAAAACTATATGGTAACAGAATATGAATGTTTAGCTGTTTGCTTACAACCAATTACTTGTTTATCTATATAGCTAAGTTCCAATTAGTCACTGATCACGCCTCCTTATGGTGTCTGTACAGCCTTAAAGATCAAGAAGTACGGTTATCCAGATGGGCAATGAAGCTCCAGGTTTATGACTGTTAATGGTACATCAATTTGGATCTTCTCATCAAAATGCCAACGGACTTTTCCAGTTGCCCATTGTTTCAGAGTTGTCTCTTTATTCAGATCAACTATATCAGTAATGAAAGCATGCAATTACATTGAGGAAAAGCCTATCAATAGGTTACCTTGGTTCAATATAAAAGAACAAAAAAGTCAAAAGTGGTTTATTCTACAAAATAAGAAGTGATGGTCAAAAATGTCTGTACCCAGAGCCATCCAAACAGTTGTTAGTCATTATGCAATTTTACTGGGTTGTTGGGAATTGGTAATGACTGAAAATCTGAAGTAGATCCAACAGATCTACCACCTAAAATACATTAGATTTAATAACAGACAATATGATGAAGTGTCAAGAATGTTAATCACAACGATTCTTAAAGGCTTCCACCAACTATCAACAAATTAAGACCTCCTGGGCTTGGCATACTATCACAATTTATGTTATTGGACCATTGTCCATCAGCAACTTTAATTACCAGAAAATTATTGTGCCCATTTGACCACTTACATAAGTGGATGAAGACCAAACCCCTTTGGGTTGTTGAGTAGTCACTAATGCTTAATTCATTATGGAACACATTACCCATAGCCATGGTTGTCTGCAGGTTATTCCAGTAGGCAATGATACCATTTTTTCCTTTTAGTATAAATTCTGAACTAAACAGACTTATGGGAATTAGATAAGTATGATCTCCACCATCCAGAGATAATGGTATGTCAAGAGGGTTAACAATACCATAGAGAAATTTTTCACAAATTCGCTGCCGCTTTCCCATCCTGGTGGACCACTTATGTTGGCCAACAATATCTACTTATAACACTGATTAACCTAGTTCACGGGGATTAACCCTTTCACCTTCTTTATTTCTTGACAGGCTGACTTGTTCCTTGTTTAACTCACTTGTGAAAGATGAGGATGGTATTTAACAATTGTTTTTGACCAATTGGTTATGGCACTTTTGTACTCAGGACAGGCACACTACTTGTACAGGTATAGTTCCTTCCTGAAACTCTTCTGATACTACTTGATTGCACAACCTTTGTTCTGTAACAAAGTCAATTCTCAGAATATAATACAAAGATCTATATAACACTCAATAATTTTTTGATTCTTGAAAAACTAAATCTCTACTCCAAGAAGGGCTTCAATAAAATAAGTTCATAAAAATGACAAAGCTTCATTAGAATATATTTAGGAGTATTTATAAGGGACTCTTTGAACTAGAAAAGTGATGTCTCAGGCTAGTGTATGATAGTTGGGGAGTACAATGGGCACAATGAGTACAATATGCATACTAATACCCATTTACATGAGAAAGTTGAATTGGAGGGTACAGATCGGCGTGTGACAATTTTTGGAATGATTTGCGTGCTCAAAAGATAGGATTAGTATTAAGTTCACTTTGCGGATGTTTAATTGCGATTTTTCTTGTTCTGACCACCTACATTAAGTATTTGACTATTTAAAGTCAATTCTATGCTTTACTAACGCTTCCTACATCTTGACTTGACTTAATTCTGAAGATGTCTTGAAAGAACTGAATGTTAGAAATAGGGCCTGAGAAACTTTGTTTTAACCTAGTTAACTGTCCATTTAGAATTTTTAATGGTATAGACACTGAAGAATAAGTGTTCTAAGATTATATATGACCCTTTCCAGAGTACTAACATCTTATGGGCTTATCCAACCCCATAGAAGCAATAGTAAGATACTCATTCACCCACATTATCTTATGCAAAGGAATTAAATGGATATCATACTGCGTCTACTGATTAATTTTTCTAGCAAGAGCAGATCCATCAGGCTCCTTTTGAATCTTAATTTGTGCTAAAAACAAGTTAGTTGAAGTATTCCTCAGGCCAGATCCCACCTTAATTTTCAACAATGGAGTATTTCAGACATTTTCCCTCTCAGCTGCAGATGAGAATGTCTTGGGTCGAATTCAGCCAAAACAAGGCGCTGTCAGCCATTTACAAGTTTTTGATTAATCTAAATGTGTTTTTAATCCTATCAAAAATCTTGGGGATAATGGCCAAAAGACCCTGGCCAATTCTTGGTAAAACCCATCAAACTTGGATAACACTAGTTCAAAACCTGCAAGGGTACTTTTAGTAAAATCAAACAATTGGATTTCACCAATCATATGATGGACTTCTGGGAAACCAGCGGAAGGTACTCCTCAAACCAGCACTGAGTCCTTCACCACACCTGCGCAGGGGACACCCCCTTTTATAGGCGTGGCAGCGAGCCCCCAAGGTGATAATAATTTCTCAAGTGGTGATTGGTTGCACTACATTAAAACCTTAGTGCATGGGTATATTCTGCCCCAAAACCCCAATGCCCATTTACCAAAATTACCAACTTTCACTAAGATATGATAGGATTGACACCTATATTATCTAGATTGAAAAGCATTGAAGCTATTTTAAACCTATCCCCAAATTCTCTCTGTCATTTGAAAATAGTATATACTAAACATTGAAAGTTTAAAAGGGATTGCTTCTTGTTTTTACCTCGCTTATATTAAAACATTATAAAAATCAATTTTTATAGTTTTCTAACTTTATTTTAATAAAATCATTTGTGGGATCCAGGGCATAGCACCAAGCGATTGTAACAAAGCTGGATTCCTAAAAAATGGTGCTCACTACAGGGGACCCCTATTCTGCTAACGGAATCTGCCGCAATGGCTGTGCGTGGCCCTGGCTTTCTCAATGATGTAGTCCGCCCTCAAAGGGGCCTACGCCAAGGGGACCCCCTTAGCCCACTCTTGTATAACTTCAGCCTTGACCCACTTCTTTGAAACGTGAATGCCCGCCTTACTGAGGTCCATGTGCAAGGCCAAGCCCCAGTCAAGATTCTGGCATTTGCTGATGACTGTGTGGTTGGGGTGTCTAACAATCATGATGCTGCGCGCTTGAAGCTCTTATCCAGGTTTACTCAAGGGTAAGTAATGCTGCACTCAATGCCTCCAAGACCATAATCATTCTCCTTGGTCAGTGTCAAGCCCACTGGGCCCCAGAGCCTTGTTTCTGATCCACCCCATCAGCTAGCGCATGCGCTGGCTTACCCTGCCCAACCCCACACCGCCCCGCTTGTGCTCCCCTTTGTGCCAAGCCCCACCGTTGGCCTAGTCCGCCATTTGGGGGTGTGGTTGGAGGCAGGCGGGTACGCCTCAATGGTGATGGAAAACCATATTCTGAATAATGTGACGAAATTCATAGCATCCCTCAGAGCCCGTCATACTTCCCTTACCAGCAGGGCAGTACTAGTCAACTATATGCTCCTATCCATTGTTTGGTTTGGGGCCCACGCCATCACTTTATCCCCCAAGTTTCTTCAACTCACTTTATGCCCTTCTGCAAGGGTGGCTTTGGTTGGGAAACCCACCGCCAGTGCAACTGGATGTCATGTTTGGCCCTCGCCATAGTGGTGGTATGGGCCTGCTCAACTTTGAGGCCCATGCTGCCAAAATCCTTGGCACCTGGATCGCTGCTGTTACCAACCCTGCAATTTCAGCCCAACACTGGTCCTGAGTGGCCCGCTCCAACTTCTCCCGCGCCCTGGGCCTCACCAACCCGTCCCACCCACACTCTCTGTTGAAATATCTGGATTCCCATCCTCAGCAACAGGCCCACATGGGACAACACCCCGCTTCAAAAGGATCATCCTCTCCATGCAGAACGCTGAGTGGAGGATTCGTATTTTTGGGCCACAGCCCAGAGGTGCGCCCCTCTCCTCAGTTCACCCAGGAGGTACAGGGACTACCCATTCGAATGGCGTGATGCCCAAGAGGCCCCATATCTTGTCCAGGGTGGATTACCTGGACATGATGGACATCCCCTATCCCCTTGATACCCAGAAAGCCATTTGGAAGTACGCCCATCACCCTCTTCTGAAGCCTCATATCCGCTCCCATGTTTGGCGCTGCTTGAGACAGGTGTACCATACTTCCAAACGCTCTAACGCTTTTCACTCATCCTGATCTGTGTGTGACCAGTACAGAATGATGTTTCACCGCCTGGAAATGTACCCTCCATATAAAGCGATATGGCATGAGGTGCAACGTCTACTTTGCCAGGATCAGGCACAGCCCTTCAGTCTGTCTAGGGACATGTTTGCTTTATCAATGGCCTCCCCTCTCCCACCTACCTTCATGCCTTAGTGGTTGCAATCGCCATGTGGACTATCCACACGATTGTCTTGGATGCCATCTCAGGCTCCACCCCCACATTCCAAGAAGCTGTCAGTCAGTTCCAGTCGCACTTAGTGGACCACTTTCAAGCGTGGATGTTTGGATACCTCCCACCACGTCGCCGCCAGTTGGTCTCATCCTAGTTCCTGGTTTGGTTCATCAAATCAGACCCCTTCCTACACACTTGCTCAATAGTGGTGCCTGCCCCTATACACATGACCCCCCTCCCAGTATTGGCGTTCCTGCTGGCAACAGGAAACAGCATTAGATTCTCTGAGGTGCCATCCTCTTACATATGTTTCGTTTTCTATGGTGTCTTATTGAAGTGTCTGTCCCCTGGTCAGCCTTCCCCACGATAAATGTACAGGGGACCCTAGTATGCCAAAAGTCGTTTCTCTTTGAAAGCAACTAGTAAAAGCTTTATCTCGCTTTAAAGGAGCTTGAACAGCGCCCTTACAAACTTCCCATTAAGGAAAAGTTCACCCCTGGTAAAGGGAGTATTGATACCTTCCTGTATGTTTATGAAGCTGCTATGAATGGTGCCACAGACAAGAAAAAGTTCACCACATCTTTCCTTGTTTAAGTCATCAAGCGCAAGAGATGATATTCCCTAACCTGAACCCTTCACACATTTGGGCAGAGGTGAAGGAAGCTCTCCTGGCTGAATTTGGATCAAAATAAAGTCTACACAGGTAAAAACAGGCCTTTATGCGCCTTAGTATGTTGGAAGATGAATCAACCATTTCCTTTGCTGAACGATTTTACCTTACTGCGCAAAGGTTGACCACCTCTAACATGCTTATCCTTGATGATGCCATCACCGCCCAGTTAGATGGGCTAGCCTCTCGACCCTCTCTAGCCAGACATATCATCTCAGTTAAATGCCACTTCAAAAATCACCACGACATTAAATAGGCTTTGTTTGAAATGGCTGAATTCCAATTATAGGCTAACACAAGTGACGCTGAGGTGAAATCTTAAGCTCCCACCATTAAGGAGCTACCGCTTGTTGAGTAGTTGGGAGTGAATTCACCTGTGCCTATCCTCCCTACAAAACCTGCTCCACCAGTGCAACTTAACAATGTTATAACTCCTTAAATGAATCAAAGCCCTGTAAGGTTGTAACAACCATATGCCCATACAAGCTCACTAAAGTTTCTGTGCCTACCTCTCCAGCTAATCTGGTAATTGCGCGCTCTAAGGCTACCTAATCTTCTGTGACTTTCTCCCCTAATTCCATAGCGGCCTTGCCCATTGTCCAGAATACCCTTGAGAAGAATCTGAGGGGGTTACAATGACATTGGTTACTATCTATTGGGAGCCCCCGCGGAAGTGGAAGTGCCTGATAATTTGAACGCCGGAGGAGAAGATGATTCTACCATACCTGAGGAAATGTACCTCAGCCAAATTCTATGGTGTCCAAAAACTATTGACACTGCCAGCGATGGTGACCAATTCTTAGCTGGCCTGATACGCCCTCTTCAGCTGGTCCATCCCTTAAAGTCCATCATGGATAAATACCCTGAGACTGCTAAAAAGTTAACCTCCAGCTTCCGGCTCAAGGAGGTCTTAGATTTATCACCTAACTTTGGAGGAACACTCACCAAAGTTGAAGTGGTCATTCAAAAGGTCCAAATACTGGCTATCCTGGACACTGGCTCCCCCGTTAATGCGATTTCCACTAAGCTTATTAAGAAAATAAAGCTAGCTCCTGACTTAGAGTATACACAAGAATTCAGAACTGCAGGCCCCAATTATACTCGTGCCATTGGGGCATGCTCTTCCCTTCCCATTCACATTATGAAGCTTATCTTATCATCCCCTGCTGTCGCTTTGGACAACAACGCATACAATATGCTCATTGGCACTCGATTTATGATTGAGTACGAGGATAATAATTATGAAGCAAGGATACCTCTCATTACTCAGCAAAGAAGTCCCATTAGTCTTATTTAACAAAGAACCCAGCAAGCATGATTACTCTTTCCTGATTGAATACCCTTTCTCAGCTATGCCTTTATCATACTACATCTCAAGATGCCACAATAAGAAATTACCTGATTCAGTGGATGCCAGGGATGGTATCCCTTTCTATGCTGTAGATGAGGTATTAATTAAACCTGGGGAACAACGCGTGGTAGACACTAAAATCAAGATCCAAATCCCCCACCATTACTTGTTGCATATCACAAGTCTTGAGGGCGTTAGCCCCTTGGAGCCTAGGTATTGCCTGGGGTACTAGAACCAGCCTACCTTAGGCCTATTACCCTTTTGCTGGGAAACCTCACTGGAAAAGACATAATCATTCAAAAACACCAGGAGATTGGCCGAGGCTTCCTACTTCCAGTAGAAGATATTGAACATATCCGCTCCGTTGGCTCTATGGCAGATTTGGGTTTGCCTACAGATGGCCTGGTGTGCACTCTACCTAAATTTCATATTTTAGATGAGTTAACCCCAGTCAAATTGGAAAAAAGTTCATACTTTATTAGATGATTATAATGACATTTTTTCTAAATCAGAATATGACTATGGTCACATGAAAGGCTGGTGTCACTCCATAAATGTGGGTGATGCTCGCCCTATTTGGTCAAAACATTACCATAAGTCAAAGGTGGAAGAAGAACAAATGAGAACAGAGCTCTAGCAATTGCTAGATGCGGTGTTGCTAGTATTTTCACAAAGCCCTTAGCCTTCCCCTCTGTTGCTTATTAAAAAGAAAAACGGAGGTCATCAAATCATTATGGACTACCAAAAATTGAATAATCTCACAAAAAAGGATAGTTATCCTATCCCCCGCATTGATGACGCCATGTCCCAACTCTCTGGCTCTAACTTCTTCTTCTCCATGGACTTGGCTAGCGGCTATTGGCAAATGGACCTTACCCCTGAAGATCAGAAGAAATGTGCTCTCTTTTTAGTGAAGGTCTTTTCTAACCAACCCAATTCCCGCAAAGGTTGTGTAATGCACCTGTATCTTTTCAGCGGGTTATGGACCATATTTTGTGAGACCTAAAGATAACTTGTGTCATTGTATATCTTGATGATATCAAAGTGTTCTCACGAACCTTCAACGAACATTTAGATCATATTAAAGAGGTGTTCCAAAGGTTATTCAAGTCAAATAGCAAGTTGAAGCCTTCAAAAATGTACCTTCCTCCAAAAGAAAATTGGATTTCCTTGGACACTCCATTTCACAGAAAAGGAATCCAACTTATGATAGATAATTTTGAAATGATTTTGAAGATGCCTTCCCCTAAGAATCTACGGTACATTCAGTTATTTCTAGGGATGATGGGTTATCACCATCAATTTATCCCCAAATTTGCCCAGATCAGCGAACTACTCGTTCATTTATTAATTAATAACACCCCTTTCTATTGGGATGCTGAAAAGAAGGCCACTTTCGAAACGTTGAAACAACTGTTACAACAACGTCCTATCCTGAGACACCCAGACTACTATAGACCTTTTATCCTGTTTACCAACGCTTCAGACTATGCCGTTGGGGCCATCTTAGACCAATTAGATGAAAATGGTAATAGCATCCAGTATCCTATTTCAGTAAGATGCTGTCAAATGTGGTATGCAACTACAGTGTAACAGAGAAGGAGTACCTTGCTGTTCTGTTAGCTGTAAAGCATTAACGCTCTTTTCTGTATGGGACCGCCTTCACTGTGGTTACAGACCACGCTTCATTGTAGTGGTTAAAAACATGAAGGACCCTACTGACTGTTAGCTCTTTGGGCTCTAAAGCTCCAGCCTTATGATATGAAGATTGAACACCGTGCTGGAACCTGTCACTTAAATGTTGATGGGTTGACGAGGCTGCCAGTCCTTCATTTGGATAACATTGAGGCGGAGAGGTTGCATGATCTGTTAATGACCCCCAATGAATGGGAGGATGAGGATGAGCCTGCCCAAGAGGTTATCCTGTCACTATTGCAACACTAAAGTGGAGGATGGGAAGTTTTATAAACAAGTGGAGGCAAAGTGGCTGCCTTACCTTTGGCCCTCAGAATGCTCTCCCACTATTCTAGAAGCTCACTTTATAATAGGGCATGGAGGGGCAAAGAAAACTTTTGAGTGGATTAAGAATTGGTACTATTGGGATGGAATGATGGAATCGATTGTTGATGTCTTGAAAGCTTGCCTTACGTGTAAGAAGCAATCCAGTTTCAAGACTTGATACCAGTATTAACCTGCTAACCTCCAACAACCGTTCCACACCATCAGTTTGGATGTAGTAGGTCCCCTTCCTCAGACAACTAGTGGGAACAAATTTATACTAGTAGCTTTTGATCATTTTATTAAATGGGTGGAAGCTGTGGCTCTTACCGCCCAAAAGGTTGAGGCCACAGCCACCTTTTTACATCAAAACATTTTCTCTTGACATGGCTGTCCCCAAGTATTACTCTGCGACAATGGGAAGAACTTCACCTTCAGAATAATAGAAATCCTGGCCACCTTTATGGGAGCGCAACAACTTTTCTCAGCTTCATACAATCCTTCTACCAACAGAACTGTGGAGAGAGCAAATGGTACCCTGGTATACATCTTACGAAAAATGGCCTCTTCTGATCCACTTCATTGGGATCAATACTTACCCAGCTCCCTCATGTCCTACTGGATTAGTTATATTTGGTATCGAAGATGTCCACATTCAATATTCTGTATGGGAAGGAACCAGGAATATCTGCTCCCCTAGTTAAGGATGTATTCTGCTCTAGAGTTGAGGAGCCTGAGAGAGTTATGAGACAATTGACTCAATGCATTATCCAGCTCCAATCAGAGCAATGTCTAGTTTAGCACAAATGGTGACAAAAGAAGGGCAGGAAGCCAATGAGCTTAGAACTACCCCACCTACATTCCAAGTATCTGACATGGTATTATACTACCATAACTGCATTACTCCTAGAAGCGGTAAGCTTAAGTCAATCTGGGAAGGGCCCTTCACCATCACCTACAAACGAGGCAATGAATGCTCTATAAAATCGCTAGCTACCAGAATCACTATCAACCAAGTACATGGACACTTCCTTCAGCTTTATTATCCCCCCACCATTCTTGAGGGGGTGATGTCAGACATTTGCCCTCTCAGCTGCATAGGAAGAGTGTTTTGGGTCAAATCCAGCCATAATGAGGCTGTGTCAGCCATTTACGAGTTTTTGATGAAACTAAATGCATTTTAATCCTATCAAAAATCTTGAGGATAATGGCCAAAAGACCCTGGCCGATTCTTGGTGTACCCCATAAACTAGGGTACACCAGTACAAAACCTGCACGGTTATTTTCAGTAAAATCAAATGATCAGATTTTACTAATCACATGATGGACTTTGGGGAATCCAGTGGAAGGTACTCCCCCAACCAGCACCAAGTCCTTCACCACACCTGCGCAGGGGCCACCCCTTTTAAAGGTGTGGCGGTGGGCCCCCAAGGTGAGAATAATTTCTTGAGTGGTGATTGGTTGCAGTGCATCATAACCTTGAAGCATGGGTATATTCTGCCCTAAACCCCAACGTCAATTTTACTAAAATTAATTAACTTTCCCCAAAAACTGATAGGACTTACACCCATATTACCTAAATTGGAAAACATTGAAGCTATAACAAACCTACCCTCAAATGCCCTCTGACCTTCAAATATAGTATAAATACTAATCATTAAAAAGTCATAAAGGGATCACTTCTCATTTTTACCCTCCTCGCTCATATTAAAACATTATATAAATCAATTTTTATAGCTTTATATTTTTATTTTATTAAAATCCTTTTTGGGATCCAGCGCGTAGCATCAAGCGAGCATAACTAAGCTGGACTCCTACAGAGTACAACATGATGGTTAAATTCAATCTTTCCATCATACAGCAGTAGGAAGTGAGAGAATCCAGATCGCTCTCTTTTGCTTTGATAACTGTAACAAAGCCAAGTTCAGATTTTATTAAAAAATACAAAAAATGACCACTTGTTCAAGCCAAAACTTACTGATGTTAATACTAATAACGCCTGCTGCCCTAGCTTGGGGTGGTGGTGCGCCGCCATCTGGTGTCTTTTGGCTTCGCAGAAGTGCATCTGGGATGGCTCTGCTAGCCACCCTAACGCTACCCAGGCATTATCTTCCTCCTTTGGACTTGGCTCATCATCCCGCAAGTTCCCAGGTAGTGCTCCAGAGCCCTTTGGTGCTCCCCAGAGCAATTTGTGTTTTGGCATCCAGGTCGAATATGGGAACCATTTTCCATATGCAAGTGAAGTCATCATTGAGATGGACACGGCGGTGTTTAAACCCACCAGCTTAATTGATTTCTGCCCCTTTAAGGGGTATTTTGACCTCAGTTTCTGATCCAAGGCCAACGCAGTTGCAGCATCTAAGCTGCTAATAATTTATAAAAAAATTCCAACCAACCGTTTAAATCCAACTCCCAGATGAGGCCACCTTGGTGGTCTAGTTCACCAGGTTGCCTTCCCACCTTTCCCCCAAACGCCTTCACCATGAGCTCACGGAGTGTTTGGCCATTTATGGCGCAGATCCCATGTTGCAATTCGTGATTCTGAATGGAGAAGATCATTTGGCTGGGCCTCACACCTTTGGGATGATTCGCCCATTTCATTAGAACGCCCACCTCACGATTCCCCCTCACATGGTGATCAGATCCGCCCCTGATCACCCATTCTGGGCACACATCAAGAATGACTGCACTAACAGTCCCATGCGCTGAGCTTGATCATTCGAAGCACAAGTGCCCTACAGCTTTTGCCTCCACTGATCATCCCTCTGGAGTTGGGTCAGCGGCCAGTTCATCTCAATTTTTGAATGGGGCTCAATCCTCCCACCCTCAACCTTGGCAAATTCTGGCGCCCCTTCCAAGGCAGCAGCCAAGAAAATTTAAAATTATTTAAAATTCTAACAATTCTATCAGATTAAAAAAAATCCTGAGTTGATGGTTTACTCAGTTTCAGATGAGCTTCTGTGGTCAACAGCACGTGGCCAATCAGCTTCTGCCACTGCCCCTATTCTGGTGGCTGGCCCAGTGATGGCTGAATCCAATCCATTTAAGGCTCTCAAATGGATTGATGAGGACGATCAGCCATATCATGTCAAGCCAGATTTTGCTTTGGGGGAATTTCTCATTGATCCTCCCAAATTGTGGCCCCACCTTTTCGCCATCAAAACAGTTTTCCAATTTATTATAAATTAATAAAATGCAGTTGAGGATGCAGCTGCCCCTGCCAACACCCTACTTCACCCGCAGCTCTATGGGGCGATAGACCCCTTGTTGATGGTATTCCTATCCTCATTTTCCCCCATGATTTTGAGGAAGATGAAAAGTAATATAGTTGAGGAGCTTGCCTTTGGTGCGAGCTGCACTTGCACCAACATGGAAAAAACTTCTTTTTTAACCCTGATTATCCTGAAACCCGCTGGCACATCAAGTCTTTCACTTGTGTGCCAGCTCTCATCACTTTCGCTGAGCATCAAATTGCTCACTACATTGAGGCTATGGACACCGCTGGCCTCATAAACGAAGAAAACCTAAATTATACCTCCTTATGCCCCATGTCGCTGATACTCCCATCCCAATGCTGTCTGACATGGTCCACCAGCTAAAGTAGGCGCCAGACAAAAGTTTATCTAAAGCTTCCTGGCCTTCTTATATGGCTTCCTAGGCTGATAGCTGAGTTTCCATATTAAAATTTTTTTATTTCTAATAAACCCTTTGTTTGGCCCATTTGCAAAATAAGATGTGTAGCGGCTCCCCCTTTTGGGTTGGGCACCACTAGTGCTAAAAAGAGGATATCTGGTAAAACTATTATATCCAATGTATAGTAAAATATAGTGTGGTTAACGTAGATGTCCACTGGGAGGAGAAAGAAAAGGCAAACTTACTGAGAATTTGTTCAAAGGGTCTATCAACCCTTTCAATGGTTTTTTTGGTCTCCAGATAATATGGGGTGGAAAAGGCCCCTCATATCTCATAAGCTTGATTAATTCTGAATTATCTTTGAAGTAATAATTGGTAGCAATGTCAGTTTAGATAACCTAGAGGCATCTGAGTCCATGGATAATTTGCCCTGTATTAAACTTGGCCGTGGTGACTGCTCCAACGTTGCATAGAAGCTTTTTCTTTGACCTTTTAATTGATTAGTCAATGGCAGCAATAAGGTAATGGTGATTGAAGTTTTTTTTGTAAAGGTCTAATAATGCCAATGAAGATAGTGTGCCACACTAGTTTGGTTTATCAGTTGGTAGGTGTGTAAGCCTTACAGGACAGTTGCAATTAGCACTCCTGGCACTTCATTATGATTCCTGAATGCCAAACCTTATTGACTCCTAATAATAGCTCTGTTTAGTCTGTTTAAGTTTTTTGATTAGTCTCTTTTACAACTATAAAATTAGCTTGCATATTAATTAACGGCCTTTCAGAGGGTGGCATGGTATGTCATTTTCAATCAACACTGCTAATTTTGTAAAGTACCCCACTTTGGACTTTAGTGAACTTCATTAAATAATCCAAAGTGCATTCAATAAGGGGTTACTTGTTATTGTACTTACAGGTTTTCAATTTCTCAAATAATTGATCAGCATAAGGAGACTATTAGATTATAGGTTTTTAAGAATGCTCACTGGTGCATTTGGCACCTAAACTCCAACAAATCTATTTAAGGAATTGGTTTGCACTACTTATAATAAAAATAATAAAATACTAATAATACTAGAAAGTTGGCCTTTTATATTTTTTATTAGTTGTGGTGAGGGGAAAGAAAAATGAGCCCTATTACTAAATCAATACTTAGTATTTAAGGTGTTGAGGCTTGAAGTTTATATTGCTTAGTAAAATCCAAATTAAAAAATATTGAAATTCAACCTATTGGAGCTCAGGAGCCTTGCTTCACTATGATGCGACAGCAAAAGGAAGGCAGGTAAGATAATTGTGTGCTGTAAGAATTTGATATATTTTAATCAGTTAATGGGCTGTAAAATTTTTACTCTTTGTTAAACTTCCTTCAACCTTATAAAAGGGGCCAGTCTCCATGGAGGAGGCTGTATTAAAATAGAAGTGGCCTGAGGAGGAGCCTCCAAAGGACTCTCCTGATTTTACTGAATAATTGAAACAATTCAACTACTCAAACTCATGGTATTTGGCTGAATGTTATAAATTCATTGCCCAATTCAAAGGTTTCTTGTTAGAAAATTAAAAGTCCAATTATCTAGTAAGAGCATATCAGTTTCAAATAAGGATGAAAATTATGATGAAATCGGCCAAAAGACTTGACCAATTCTCAGTGGAACCCCTCTAATCAGGGTAACACTTCTAATAAAAATTGGACAAATAAATTGAGTTCAGGTGGTCAGATTGCACTGAATCATCAGTTAAATTCAGGGAGTTTATTAAAGGCACCTCCCCTAGCCTCTTCTATTTTAGTACAGGTTACCCCACAGAAACCAGCCCCTTTTATAGGGTTAGAGGGGTCCAACCAAGTGCAAAAAATTTTCAGCCCATTTATTAGTCAAATATATAAAAAAAGATTACCTCATGGACTAGTCCTCCCTGCTCCTGACCCTCAATTTGCCATTACACCCAAACTGAGGCGAGTTTGAGAGATTCAATATGGTGACAGCTCATATTTCCTAATTTGGAATTTACTAAACAATCCGAATTTTGAGCCTCAATGCTTTAAAGATTCACTATTGACTTATTAAGTGGGTTTTTTTACCCTAATGCTACTTCTAATAAATTTTAAAACCCAACCCTTTATTTTTTATTTTTATTTAACTGAGGCAAGCCAACCAGGGGACAGACATTACTGAAAGAAAGAAATGACATGAAACTTGAACAGGGTCAACTCCATCAAAGAAAGTTTTTCCACCTCTGGATCAGGACTCAAATTTTTCTGGTTACATCATGGGTAAGGTCTTCATGTTATTAGACCTACTAACCGCCAATAGCTTCCTTTGGATGGCACCCCAATTGATGTGCAAAGGGCGGGAATCAAACCCGCAACCTTCAGGTTGGTAGCCATATGCCCTTACTGAATCGCCTTCCACCCCCATTTATTTTTTATTAATATTTAGTTTTTATTACAAGTGGTGTATAACTCCCTGAAATATTTTGTTGGAAATTAGGCATTAAAGCACCAGTGAGCATCGCCTTTCCTAAATTTAAATTTATCACCAAGAATTGGCCAGGGTCTTTTGGCTAATCTCATCCTTATTTTCATTCTTATTTCGAACCACTAAACTCCTATTACATAATCAGACTTATAATTGTCTGTAATTATCCCCTTCAAGGGTGTTGGGGGGAGAATAAGGGGGCAGGAACTGGCCATGGACTTGTTTGACCATAACTCCAGTAGCATGAGACTTAATGGAGTACTCCTACACGCTTATAATTGACTACAAAAGGGCCTTCCTAAATAGACCAGAGCTTCTTTCTTCTGGGAGTGATACAATTGTGGTAGTACAACACTAAGTCTGACACTTGAAAGGAAGAAAGGGCATCCTATGCTCATTTGCAGCTGCCCCTTCTTTGGTTACCAATTTAGCTTTGCTAGTTATGGCATCAGACAGCAGCTGGATGATCCATTATGACAATCTAGTTCAGGGCTTTATCAGAATTATCTGTCCTACCAGAAAAGACATTTTTTGCTATAAGGACTGGTATTCTTGGTTCATGATCATTTAATACATGGAAGGGAGAAATTTTAAAGATTTGATGGTAGCTGTTATGGTAGGACATAAGGGCACTAGGTGTGACGGATGGGGTCTCTGAAAGCTGCTACAAAGCAGTTATGCAAGAGTGCCCAACTTAGTTCCCACAGGCAGGATAGCCCTGCTGTGGAGATGTCCCTAATCTGACTATGCAGAAACCACTTTACCGCGAAAGTTTGGGCCACAGTTAAGACAATGCTGGCGCTCAGAAGGAAAGCCTGACCCCTGAGAGGGCGTACAAGGACTGGATGGCCTTGTCAAAGTCTGAACTGCTGTACATGTGGGGTTTTTGGGCTTTATCTTAATAAACTGATTTGCAAATGCGAAAAACTTATTTTCAAATTTATTAAGTTTTATTTTAATTTATAGAAGATGAAACTGATTTACACAGTTTCACCTGCTCAGATTTATACTGAGCTTAGTGGGGAAGAGCGGGTCCTGTTCCCGCGGAGTCTGCGGGCGTCTTCCCAGCAGTGGGCCCTATTTGAGAATATAGACCCTCAATTTCAGCATTGAGGCCCATTCTCAAACTTGGGCTGGGTACCCTCGGGGTTGCAGAAACTTTTCCATATTTATTATTTGGCTTTAATTCACTCTCAAAGCCTGTGCCATTCTCTTTGCCTGTATTCCCCAATATTGGTTCATTGCCTTTTTGGGAATATTCCATTTGGTGACATCTGTTTGGCCAGAGCGCCATCCACAAGGATTTTCATCCTTGTTGATACTCCCATGAATGACGGGTTCAGCCACATCTGATTGGCCGGAAATTCGTGTCTGAGTTCAAACCCTTGATGCCGCTTTACTAATATATTTAATTTGGCAGCATCTGGTTGGCCAGAGCGCCGTTTCTGAGGCTTCCCTTCCCCATCAGCCTTTTGATTTGTTTTTAATTCCAATTTTGAGGCATCTGATTTGTCAGATTTCCCTTTACAAAATTTGGTGCGGTCAAGCCCCTCTCCCCTGGCCTTGACTATCACCCTAGGGAAGACTAGGGCAATGTGATGGTCAGGCACGCCTTGACCGTTACACTAGGTAGGAATTGATCCCATTGTAGAGGGTCTGACTGGCTATCTTTTGTAATATGAAAACCAGGGTTCTATTAGCTTTTTCCACATTACCATTTGTGGAGGGATTGTAGAGGCTTAGAAAAGTTGCTGCATCCTCATGGAGGTAGCCAAAAGCTTTACCACCTGCGAGGTAAAAGTTCCAATTGTCACACAGTAGGACCTGAGGACAAACATTCCTGGTGAAAATATGTTGATGGAGTAAAGTGGCAGTATCTTTGGTGGTCTAGGCCGAGAGCAACTTTCCTTACCCTTTAGGTGAAGTGATCAATACCTACCAGGTTATGCAAGAACTCTGGTAATCTGAAGTAGCGTACCTACCATGGCCAAGCTTATTGTATGAAATTGTTGTTGAGGCGAGGTGGGTTGGTACTGATACTTGGGTTTGTAGCTAATTTCTTTTACAGATTAGGCAGGTATCTGTAATGGTCTGGTTGAACAGATTATTACATTTTGACTTGTGATTAGGATTTACAAAACTTGAGTCAAAACGCTATTTTGGGGTTTTGAGGTTCATTCATGCTTGGCGCTGGGCTGTGCCCCTCCCAAGCTATTTTTTATGCACCTTGGGGCGCAAAGAAAAATATGTAGGGGCTTCATGGAAGAGTGACCTAAAAAGGTCAGGCCCATGTGATTCTGAACTCAGTCAGAATTCTCTCTTCTTTCTCATTTCCCATCCTTACGTGGGTCTCTAGTGGCCTCAGGGCCGCTATTGCCTTGTCTTACCTGGAATACCATGTCAATACTAGTTTTGTATCTTAACAAAAAAGTTGAGATGTGGTGGAGAACTGATATGCCAAATGTTCTGGTTTTTCTATTTTGTCATTCAGGGTGCCCTATGTTATCAGGATTAAATTTGTCAGCTTTTTTACTGCAAAAATAATTAAAACAAAACTAATTGTGGGGCCGAAATCCTCGCTTACCTGTGTCATCTTTTCTTGTTTTTTTTCCTAAATCCGAGGTTGTATTGGTGAGTATGATGAGTCAAAATGCTTACCTTGAGGGAACCTCATATCAGACAAACTTTTGGCATCCATCCTCCAATCTGAAGGCAAGACGGTGGATGAAAACTGGGACGTTTTCATCCATAAAATCATCCAGCATCTCGATGATAGACTCCATGATTTCCTCCCAGTAGTACTGATCCTTCACCCACTCATAGTTTTATGCACTCCACTGTGCCTCAGCATATAATGGACCTCCATTATCACGGGAACTCACACATTAAGGTCAGAGATAAGGCAACCAATTCATCTCTACTTTCTTATACAACTTTTTACTTTCCACTTTAATGCTGCAGGATTGTCAACTTAACATTTTTTGAAAGAGTTCATCCTTGTCTTCCCAGGTGTCAGGGGTCATGAAAAAGGTCATGCAGCCTCTCTGCTTTACTATTATCCAGGTGAAGGATAGGCAGCTGAGTCAACCCATCAACGTTCATATGGTGGGTTCCAGCTAGGTGCTCAATTGTCATATTATTGAGTTGGAGCTTTTTTTAGTACTAGATGGTCTGAGTTGGAGCTTTAAGTTCCAGCAAAGCAACCTTCCAGTGAGATTTTTTCATATTTTGTAACCACTTCAGGGAGCCGTGGTCAATGATTACAGTGAAAAAGTTCTATATAAAAAAGTTGTTAATATTTTACAGCCATCAGGACTGCAAGGCACTCCTTTTTAATGACACTGTAATTGCGTTCATCCTTGGATAAAGTCTTGCTGATATAGAAGATGTGATGATCCACGCCATTATCATCCAATTGAGCTAGAATGACTCCAAAAGCGTAGTCAGAGGCTTTGGTAAATAGAAGGAAAGGTTTATTATGATCAGTGTGGCACAGGACAGGGCTCTTTTGCAACAGCTGCTTTAGCTTTTCGAAGGTGGCTTGTTATTCAACTTCTCAATGAAAAGGGACGGTATTAGTAAATTGCTGTACAAGAGGCTCACTTAGCTGGGCGAAATTGGGGATAAATTAGTGGTAATACCCCATCATACCCATGAATATCTATTTCGCGCAGGGTTTTGGGAGCAGTCATTTTGGATATAGCCTCAACATTGTCTTGGAGGGGTTAAATCCCTTTTTGTGAGATGGCGTGTCTAAGGAAATCTAACTTTTTCTTCATGAAAGTGCACTTAGGGGGCTTTAATATAAGGTTGGACTGACATAAGCGTTGAAAGACTTTTTTCAGGTGTTTAAGATGATCATTAAAGGTTCAAAAAACATATTAATGTCATCAAGATAGATAATGAAGAAAATTTACTTGAGATCCTGCAAGATGTGATACATGGCTCGCTGAAAGTTTCAGGAGAGTTGCACAACCCCTGAGGTAGTCAGGTGGGCTACAATATGCCTTAACTGCAAATAAGAGCGAATTTTTCCTGATCTTGGGGAGATAGGTCCATTTGCTAATATCCACTTGATGAAGTCCATAGCCAAGAAGAGCTTTAGTCCAGAGAATAGTGCTAGGTCATCATAAATGCGAGGTATAGAATAGCTATTCATTTTTTTGAGGTTGTTTATCCTGAGGTAGTCCATCACAACCCAATGACCACCATTTTTTATAAGGAGGAGAGGTAACGACCATGGGTTTTTCGAGGGTACCAGTAGCCCAGCATCTAGTAGCTGTTTAATCTCCATCCTCATCTGTTGCTCCTTGACTTTTGATTTACAATAAGATTTGGATCAGATGGGACAAGCACCCCTAACGTCTATTGTATGACTACAAACCCTTAATATGACCATATTCAGTATCAGCTTTAGAAAACACGTCGCTGTAGGACTCCAATAACCTATTAACTTTATTAGACTCTTCAGGGTTAGATCACCGGATATATGGACGTCAGGCAAGATACATAATGACCTGTCAACAGGTAGGCTTAGGTCTGACATAGACCTGATGCAGTGGACCAGGCTAATCTCTTTAAATGGGATCAGCAAACCTTTCAATCTCCTGGTGTTTTTTATGGCCATTTCCTTACTGGTAAGAATCCCCAGTAGTAACTTATAGGACGTTGGTAGGCTGGATCAAGGCTGCCAGGTAATACTCAAGGTTCTAAGGGATGGCTCCATCAATGGTAGTTATGTGCAGCGGGCAGTTGTGGGGATTTACAGGGTAATCTTATTGTCAATCACCATTTGTTCACCCGCTTTAATTAACACCTCTTCACTTGCATAAACGGAATATCATCGAGGGCACTACTGATTCAGGCAGTATCTTGGTATTCCGCCCCATTGTCATATAGCATAAAGATAAGGCGGAGAAAGGATACTCAACCGTGCAAGCGTATTCCTTTTTTTAATCTCATTGTTTTCCAGAATCAGGGGAACCTCAAAGTTAACCTGGAAGTGTAGCCCTGCTTCTGATTGATAATCCCGTCATACTCAAGTATAAACTGGGTACCTATGAGCATGTCATAGGTATTGGTGGCTAAGGCCACCGTAGGGGCAAAGAAGAGGAGTTTCCCAAATTGGATGGGTAAAGATGAGTAGGCTATAATAGCGCGAGTGTTGGTCAGACCAGTAGTGCCAAACTCTAGAGTATAGTCGAGGTCAGGGGCCAGCTTGATTTTTATAAGCTTTGAAGATACAACATTCACAGGGGATAGTGTCAAGGTTAGCAATGACTTGTACTCCATTGACAATGACCTCCACTTTGGTTAAGGTCTCCCCCAAACAGAGGAAAGAGAGAGGACCTTCTTCAGCCGGAGAGTAGAAGCAAGGCGTTTGGCAGTTTCAGGGAATTTATCCTGGATAGATTGCAGTGTATACACACTCTTAGTGGATCGGATCATTGTGGCAATGAGCTGATCAACGTCATTGGCGGTATTAATAACACCCAGGCCCCTCAGCACCTGATAAAGATATGTTTTGTGAGGTATCATAGCCATATCCACTCCTTCTGGTTCAATAGGCCAGGTACTTCCACTTCTCTTGGGGCTCCTAAGACATAGTTACTGACACCTTACAACACCTTTCAGATTTGTCATCAGAGAGTATCTCAATGCATGTCAATGACTCCATCATTTGGGAAGTAAGGTCAGGGCTTCCCTTGTTAAAGAAAAGGTACTGGGGGCGCTCAATTTCTTGAGCAAATTTTTAGGTGACGCTGTGATAGTTACTGTCTACATTTAGCCTTTGATGCAGGGGGTTTGGGCTGCTCCATGGCTACAGCTTTTGAGCTAGAGATGGCCGGAGGAGATTCTGAGGGGGATAGCATTGTAAAAGTGGATGTTTTAACTATGTCAGTTTTGGATTGATCAGCAGCTGGGTGCTTTTGGGAAATAGGCGGTTTAACGTTTGTGACCTAGTCATTTAACTCATCATTAGTGGGGGAGAATGGCACCCAAGAGAGAAGTCTAAGTTTACGATCCAGCTTTGGAACCACTTGGAGAGGCTCACTGGCTGAAAAAAAAATTATCTTTGTAGCAAGGTAAAGGGACGACTTCCTTATTAACTGGCTTTTTTGATCGTAAGATGAAGGTGAGCACTGTCCCATTATGCCATTATCCGCTGACTATCTTTATGATAAGAGGAAGATTTTTGGGATGGCAACCCCATGGGAGCAGGTTTCCAAGTATAGATAACCGTAAGCGAGGCTTGAGTGGTCGGAATAGATGCTTGCTTAAGAGCTCCTTGCATAGGGTCAAGTTCATATGTCAGACACCTCTAGCAGAGCCTCTATGATAGCCCGTACATTTTTGAATGTGCGCTTGAATGAAGATATGTAGCGCCAAAGAGGGATGATGCGTTAAACCAGACAAAATACCAACAATGGAGTCATCTAGAGTAGCATGTTTGCTAGCAACAGAGGTTGGGCTTCAAAATAAAAACGCTCGCCAAAGTAGGGGATTGATTCTCCCTCTTGCAGGCTAAAGCACATAAATGCCTGTTTATCTGTTTTAAACTCTGTGGGGAGCAAATTCTGCAATAAGCGTTTGTATAACTTCCTCCCATGTGTTAAGGTTGGCTATGCTGGGAACCATGATCTCTTGCGCCATATGACTCAAACAAGGGAGAATGTGCTTGATTTTTTGATGATATATTGTGCCATTCATGGCAGATTCATAAACATATAGAAAAGAAGCGATGCTGCCCTCTCCTGGGATAAACTTATCTTTAAATGGGGGGTTTGTAAGAGACAAGGGCACGTTCAGTGAGAGCAGAATTAATAGCAGCAGCTTCAGGATAAACAAGAGAGGGGCATTGATTAAGCTTTTTGAGTCGTGATAAGGCGTTGGCTAGTTGCTTTTCAAGGGCAACTATCCTTGAGTTATGATCCAAAGGAAAGGAAGGGGGTTACTCACTTGACCGCCCCCTATTTTGGGTGAAAGATTGTGGTGTACAGGGTCCCCTGTAGTGAGTAACACTTGTTGGGTTTTAGGTTTTTAAAGATGCTTGCTGGTGCGTTTGGCACCTAAACTCCAACAAATTTATGCAGGGAAATAGTTTGCACCACTTATAATAAAATAATATATACAATAACACTAGAAAGTTGGGCTTTTATATTTTTATCAGTTGTGGCGAGGGGAAAGAAAAACGAACCATCTTAATAAGTCAATACTTAGTATTTAAGATGTCAAGGCTCAAAGTTTAGATTTCTTTATAAAATCCAAATTTGAGAATATTGTGATCTGGACTATAATAGCTTGGTAGACTCACTTCACTATGACGCGACAGCCAATGGAGGGCAGGTAAGATAAATCCGTGCTGTAAGAATTTGATATTTTTACCAATTAGTGGCTGTAAAATTTTTGTTCTTTGTTGGACCTCCTCTGACCCTATAAAAGGGGCCAGTCTCCGCGGAGTAGGCTGTATTAAAATAGAATTGGCCTGAGGAGGAGCCTCCTATGGACTCCCTTGATTTTACTGAATAATTGGAACAATTCAACTACCCAAACTTCTGATATTTGGCCGAATATCTATAATGAAATTATTGCCCCAATTCAAAGGGCTCCACCAATTATTTGCAGGACCTTTTGGCCACTTTCATCCTTATTTTCATCCTTATATCAAACCAATACACTCTTATTACATAATCGGAATTGTAATTGTCTGACAGAGCCAGTGCAGCTACAATGGGTAACTGTGAAAGTCCATAGGCGCTTTTATGGAATGACCCTTATTAATGTGAAACCTCATGGTCATATTCTGTTACTTCCTTGTCTATTTTAATAGATGACCATTGGGATATATAAGGATATATAAACACCTTAAGTTGGTGTCATTAGTAATATTATTTGGAACTTAATTCCATAGATATAAACAAAAAATGTTTACAGAAAAAGATGATGGCTATGCATTTTTGTTCTTACCATATAGTTTTTTTCTTCTTGGTAAGGGCGCGACTGCATAAAACTACTGGGTCTCCTCTCCATACTCATCATGCTGAGAGAGCATAGCTCCAACGGGCTTTCAACATATCTTAAACTTGATGATTAAGGATCGGTCAAAATTGGGGTAGCATAATACTAGTGGTTGAGCTTATGCTTCTTTTAACTTGTTGGATGCTAACTTGCATTTTTGGAACAGTTGAAGGTTACTCCACCTTGGTATAGATGTACAAAGTCTTAGCCAGCTGATCAAATTCCTTTATGAATTAGCAGTAGTATCCCACCATACCTAGAAGCACTTGTACATCACAATTTTCTTGCTACTCTTCAATCTAAGTAATTGCCTCAGGCTTCTGTGGACTGAGAGTGTATCCCTTGAGTATTGATGACGTGACCCAGGTACTCCATATGGGTCTTTAGAACTCCCATTTTTTAATCTTGATTTTTTGTTATACATTGGCTATTTGCTTAAAGTATTACTCAAAATGGGACAGAATTTTTTCAAGGTGCGCAAAAAGTAATTGATATCATTGAAATACACTAAGATGAAGCTCAGCTTCAAATCTCCTACTATGGTGTCCATGTCTCTTTAGAAGATGGTCGGAACATTACACAAACCTTGGGCATGTGCATAGGATGATACAGCTTGTGATGTGATAATGGCGCACTTATCCTGTTCAGCTTATGGTAGGTCCATTTTCTATTTACCTCTTATGAGATTCAAAGTGGTGAAATACTTAGCACCTTCTAGTTAATTGAGAACCTCATATATATGCAGATAGAATATAAAGCTTTATTGGAAATTTTATCTAAGCGGCGATTATCAGGCACTCTTTGGTTGATATTATCCTTTTTCTTAACAATAGTTACCAGCTGGGCCAAGGACTTTAAGAAAGCACAATCTTTTGTCATAGTTATTGTTTGGCCGCTTTCTGTATTTATTATATAGCTTAAATGCATCATATGGGTCAAGAGCTTATGGGACAGGCATCCTAAGTGTCAATGAAGTACAAAATAGCAATGATGCACCCTGAGTCATATTCTCTGGTTGTAAATACAGGCACATTATTATAGTGAAGATAAAACTAGGTTCTTTTAGTCTTCTGACAGACTCCCAAACTGGTCATGTGATATAGAGCACATGCATTAGAAGTGGCATCTAATAAGCTGAACTTTGACGGGCTTAAATAATTTAAATATTGGACCTCATCCTGAAGTATTAAATGAATGTTTGCTATCTTCTGTCCTTAGGTTACAGTGATCATCTAGGCGGTCATATTAGCCAGGGGCACACAGATCTCACGATTCAATATGACAATTAGACAAGGTACTATATGTAATTAACATTATACTTTTTCACAAAAGGAGTTATCTTCCCCTTGTAACCTGTCCATAAGGTCCAGGTACATTCCCATGCTTAAAACTCGCTGTTCCCTTGGGAATAGCTCACAACTGAAGTAGTGCGTAAGGGAATGTCTTGGATTTCAGAAATGATGGGGTGACCCAACTACATTGACCAGTCTTCTGATAACAAATAGGATTTACTCCAACAGTAAAAAACACATTGATCAAAAATTCGATTTGTAAGAACTTGTTTTTCCTAAGAAGAATGAAGGGGGTTTTCTAGTAAAATCTTGAATGCATTTTTCTATAATAGAGAAATACTCCATAAGATCTAAGAAAAATCGTTCCAATCACTAATTGACTGGTTAGTCTGAGTAACAATACAGTGGGTGAGCTGATAGGAAGAGATCCAAACCTCATGGGCAGATTACTATAGGCTTCTTTACTGATGGTGCTGCCCAAACCTGCAGTCCAATATTGTTAACAATGGGCCACATCAGGAGCAATTTTTAACTTTTTTGCAAATAGCTTGAGATTACATTAACTAGTGCACCACTGTCAACTATAGCGCAAACTCAGACCTTATTTACAAGTATGTTAATATAAACACAGTCATGGATTAAAATTTGAGTTCAATGTGAGAACATCAAGTCTTTTTGTTTAATCATAATTTTGATGTTATCCCCTATATCCATAAATTGGGCATTGAAGTTTTGAGAGCCAATGATACTTTAACTCCTTCTAAAGACGTAAATTTATCAACTCATCCAGTTCACAAAACTTTTATATATTCCACAAGCTGAGTAGCATAAGGCTAGGAGATAATTTCCTGTCCTTCCTTTTCAAGTATGGCTTACTGAATTCAGGTTGTTGTGAGAAAAGTATAGGAATTGGTTTGATCTTGTTTCTGAGGTGATAGATGATTCTTCAACTACAGATTATCATATCACTATTGTTAACCGTCTTTTCCTTAGTCATCATCATCCACATGTAAAGCAATATAGTTTACATAAGAATGTCTCTTGGGACAATTGGCAGCATAGTGTCCCTTGAACTTGCAAATCTAGAAAATAACTTCAGAAAGGTTCTGCTGAGGGCCCATATTTCCAAATCAGTTATAGCTGGTTCCTCTTGGGTTCTTAAAATTACCTTGTTGGGGGTTGGTACGGCTTTCACGTGTCTCTACATTTAGTGGTCAAAGGTAACCTCGCACTACTTGAGGTACATAATCATTATGGAATTATTCAAATCCTTAGCCAGCCAAGGTAACCCTTAGTAGCGTTTTGGAAGGAGTTTTCACGTCATATTCAGCCATGGCTTGGCTCCCAACTAGGGCTAGTGCCTCAAGTTATACCCAATTTCAAACTCAGTAAAAGTCTTGTAGTTTGGAATTAATTGCTATATACTCAGAATATTTAGAGTAACCATCTTTTTGGGGCTGCCAAATTTTCATAGAACAACGTTATTAACATCAGTGCATCTAAATTGTCCTTGAGTAGAGAAGTAATGATTGAATCCAAATTTTGATTATCTAGACAAATGATTATAGTTGTAGCCTTGAACAGACCGTTGTCCCCATTTATTTTCATTATAAACTTATTTATAAAATTTGCACATTACAATGTTGGTCAAACTTAATTATATTGATGGAGTTGTTTCACTTAGTGACTGGAATTTCATGATGGAGGCGGCAATTCTGAACGCGTCCTGAGAGAACCTAATGTAAGGTCCCTGATTTCTGAATTCACCAGCTAAGATTTGAAGCTGATTAGAGTTACTCAAAGGAGGGGTTAATGCTAATGGTTAAACTGTCATGGAAAGTTGGGGATGAGCAATTTCAACCTGAAAGGATTTCACTTCAGATGGTGCTTCCTAAACTGGTCTAATTCTCATTTGGGAGTTTACTCGGACTTCACATCTGCACCATCCATCATTCATGTCAGTCTCAATGTATCACTCCCAAGTCAATCATTTCTTTCATTCCTTCTCTATGAGTTTCCCAGATATGCTTTAATGTGGTAATATCGCTTCATAGACCACGGAGCAAAGACCAGATTTTTTTATTCTCAATCTTTTAATTCTTGTTGACGTCCTGCAGCTCTTGGGTGATATTTATAAAAGCCATTTTTAGCTTACAAAAAGTCCCCATACTTTTATTTAAGGAGATGCATGTGCTCTTCAAGGTATCATTGTCTTGATGCATGCCTAAGTACAGGTTCCTTAAGTGGCTTAGTTATTAATGGAGGACGGTGGTCACTTCATTCAGACTACCAATCTGATGAGCGGCAACTTGAATTTCCAGTTGCATATACTGGCTGATTCCATCCATTAAATTAGACTTCTGAACTTCCATTATCATGGCGCTTATTGCATTCTTAGCCACTGTTTAAAAATGACTTGTTTTTTGTACCCATAAGGCAGTATTTCCTCTTTCATTCATATCTTGACGACTGATCTCAATTACTTTTCAGTTCAATTGCCTGATAAGTTCGGCCAGTCAACGAGAGATTTGATTGTTAAGTTTGTGATATAAATCAATGGCCTGTCGCACTCCTTGGAAACTATACTCTAACTGATTGTGTAAGGAGCACATAACATCTACAATATACTAATTTGTTGGAAACCCTCCATGATTAGGGTATGATGACAAAGAATTATTATCTGAGAAATGCGCATAGTGGGCTGCAAGCACCACATATTATTTTTACCTAGATATTAAGTACTGCTTAGAAAGAACAACACTCTACTGCTATTTATTCCAAGGAATCGCTCATAGTCTTGACATAGTTGGTCTTAGTTTTGTCAACGAAAAATAGTGAGGATATAAGGCTGGTTGACATGTGAATCATCAGATGAAATACTCATTGTAACGTCCAGTCAATATTATGGATCTGCTCTGGGGTAAAAGTGTATGAATTGGATCCTACAAAGCGAGTAAAATAACTCCATTTTAAATCAGCATAAGCAAGTTATGAAGGACTAGGTGTATTAATATAAAACATAAGAGTTTGGTTATTTTATTTATCATTATCCAGCATAAAACACAATGTTGTTAAAAAGATAATAATCTACTTTTCTTTCTCGTTGCAATCACTATTGCAACCTATTCAATTCAAGACTGAATTTAGTTTGATAATCTCACAGAGGAGATTATTCTGCGCCCATGTCAGGGAGAAGTTGGGCAAGCAAGGTAAAAGGAGCAGGTGGAAGGCCCGCGGCCTCCAACGTTCAAAAACGCCCCAGAGAATCCGGCGGAATTGACAAAAATACTAAGAAACCGGCGGTCACTATTTCCCTGGAGATACTCGCATGGCAAGCACGATGCAACCAGTACATCAACACGCCACACTCCCAGCCACTTTCATCAGTGTAATTCGGAGTCCGCGTGTTTCTGGACATCCAAAAAACGGCCTTATGGGAAAAATTTCATGAAGATGTACACACAATTTTCCCAACCGTGGTGTATGTTGCACCTCACTCCATGTCACGCGGTTGGCTGGACCTAGGTTTCAAAATCAAAATGGCAGCAGACGAGGCTGCAGCGGTGTGCATAGTGGTTGACCTCCCCAAAGGGCAACAGGTCGTCAAAACTAAATGCACCAGATGGACAAAATCAAACCAAATTTTCTCACGTTTGACTTTTTGCCTACTACAGTAAAACATGACAATTTGGAACAACACCTGAAAGATGGTCTCGCCATATATGGCGAAATACAATCTTTCAAAATGCAACGCTTCACGCTGATTCCACACCTGTGCACTGGCAAAGCCATCGCAGTTCTGACCCCAACTGAGGAGATCGTGAAGGACCTAATCCAGATCCCGCACTCCACTTTTATTGATATTGCAGGGCATACCACCCACCCATTCTGGGTGACCGTGGACAGCGCGCCCCCTATTTGCACCCACTGTGACGCGTTTGGCCTTAAGGCACACGCATGCCCCATCAAGGAGGGCGTCACATTCCAAGAGCATCCCTCAGCGGCCATGGCCAGCAGAGAGGCGCACTACAAACCAACCGCAAGCACCAAGGAGGCCTTCCCATGGGGAGCACAAGGCTGCTACCTACTGGTAAAGCCTATCTCCCCACAAGAGCGGAAGAAGGCCAAGCAGGCCCATAGGGCTGCAGCCAAGGAAGTGGCCAAAGCCGCCACCACTATCCCATACTCACAACGCCAGGAGGACATGGAGACCTTCGCAGCAGAAGCAACTCGGGAATTCATCAACTAATCAGATTGGGAAGCCCATGCCAAGTGGGCCACTCAATCTGAGGATCCAATGGGAGATTCGATCTCACCCAATCGTTGCACCCAAGCTCCAGTTGAAACCAACTTGGGACCCATCCCAACTGAAAAAAAATTTTGACCCACTCAACGGTGCACCAAACTCACCCGCATCGCAAAAAATTCATCTGACGTTGGGAAAACAAAAAGTGAAGGCTAAAGCCAATGTGACTCTTTCTGCAAAAATCAACAAAAACTCCAATAGCATTGCTGCTAACACCCGCGCTGCTGTGAAGGCCCGCGGGGATCTTGAAGAGGATGGTGGGCCCAGGTGCCCACCCCCTTGCACCTAAGGTGTGATGGGGTAAACCTTCACTATAGGGATGTTGAATATCGCTGGACTCAAGGCCTCCCCGTCCTGGGCTAGGAAACTGAGTTTTTTACAACACAATTTACCCGTGGATATCCTGGCCAGCCAGGAGTCCCACTGTCCACGAGGTTCCAAGGAAGCTTGGAAAACAATGCTCCTACCATCCCTATCCTTTTGGTCATTGCACT
>JAKSZP010001680.1:0-93536 GCA_022478985.1 Massospora cicadina | reverse complement strand
ATCTTAATACTTTTACAAACTAGTATAATTTCTAATTAAGATTCAGACCAAGGCCTATGGAGCAGCCCTAACCCAAAGAATCATTCAGAAGGAGAATGATGACTTGCATAGGTTCGCCGTGGCAAGTTTTGAGGTTAGCAATTCAGTCGCTTACTATGATACTTATGGATTTTGGTAATACACATAATTTGCTACTTTATGGAAAGGAAATACTATGTACTTGACTGAGTCACTGCCAAAGCATACACAATTCAAAATTTGATCGTTAGGATGAATAATCAATTGTGTTCATGTTAAGTTTCTCTAACCTATTTTTGAACCTGAAGACCCTCCCATAAAAAATCTAGTGGTAAATCAAATCAAGGCCAAGTGTTGAATAACCAATTGACTTGATTCTGAAGTTTTTAAATCAAAATCGTAACATGATTCTAATTATGATCTTAGAATTTACCCTAAAAAGATTGCATTGAAGTCAACCCCATGACATCACATTCAACCCTTTTCTTGACCTATTGATTTCTTTTCACAAATTGTATTTAAAATAGTTATGTTCCTCATCACAAGAGCACTACTGCTTCTTGAATGAAGTGATAGGATTATAGATAATTGTTTATTTGAAATGTAGGTTCAACAGCTTTAATTAATTTTGTTGTTCATTTGCATAGATCTTTATAATAGACTTACCTATACTGAAAGATTAAAAATTTACCATATAGTCGTGATTTAAGATATATTAGAGTTGGACTTGTCAAACATAGCCTGATCAAGTAGTGAGTAAAGGGACCTCTCTCTATACATATTTCTCACTTATTTAAATAAAATTTACTGAGAAAAAAGTCCTCTTACAGGGCGACCTGGGACATAAGTAGATTTAGAGCCTCTGCATATTCTAAGTTGATGAATTTTTCTAAAGCTTTAATATCCATCATAACAACAGCTTCTCAGATCTTAAAAGTTAAATAGATTTTGCCAGGGAAAAATGTAATCCAGAAGAAAGTTTAGTGAACTCTGAAGAGAGAGACAATACCAAAGGACCATGCTACTTTACCATGGGGTCCAGGAGAGTCAGGATACCCTCCATGGGACGTTTTAGTACCCCAGGAGCCCAAGTTTGCTTTAGTAACCATCTTGCCGTTTCCATAGAGCCACACAAGGCACTAAAAAGAAAGAACAATAAAGATTATGATGCCCTTAAACTGATAAGATTTAGCAATTTAGTGTGGGAGCATGTTGTCTGCTCTGCATGCCATGATGCTTAGATGGTGTTAAAAAATGAAAGCTGAAATGTCAGAATGGCAATGGTTTTATTTTAAAGGTCCAAGAAAAATAGGAAAAACTGACAATGCCCTCACAAGCGAAAGTATTGGCTTATATAAAAGCATTAGGCTTCAGTTTTACTGTGCTCTTCTTGATAGCTGCATCCTCCTCTCAGAATGCAGGTTCTGGGGTTCACGCCTTAGAGGGAAGGGTCAAATCACGGATTTATCACAATAATTGTAGGTGGTAGAGGTGTTGGGGCAAGCCATTATTGGCTGCTTTTTAATTAAGCTAAAAATTTTATTAGAAAATAAAATTGAAGCACAATCAATATAAAGCATCTTGGATTTACTGTTACAGTAATCAGAAGATTGGAAATCAGAATTACATTAAAAAGAAGAGCTGTAATTGGCTGATGGAAAATTAATATTTCACCAAATAATTTGATCTTACACTGTACACTAAAAATAAAAGGGGCTTTAGAATTCTAAGACTTTGTGAATAGGTGGAAATTCGAAAAAGGGGGCGGTAGGAGAGAACTTTCCTAGAGAGAAATATACCATCTATAGAGATCTAGCTGAGGAACTTCTCTGCAAAAAAGCCTAATCCTCTAAGCATAAAAACCGCTAATAAATGTGGGAACAGGAGCAATCTGAGAAGAAAGAGGGTAGAAGGCCGGGAAAGCCTTACAGGAAGTATGTGTCAAATTTAGTGCCGCTTTGCATGGGGTAGATCGCCCTTCCAAGGATAAGCCTCATAAGCTACAAGAAGTAAGTTTGGAACCATTGAGAGACACTAGCGTTCTTTATAAGGTTATTAACAAAAATGGGTTCTTGCTTTATCAGTCAGGTCTGAAACTAATAGTTAAAAAACGGCCGAAAATTGGGTAAATATTGTTTAAATCACAAGTTAAGAGGTAACAAAGTTTAGCTGAGTTTTGAATTTTGATCTTGTTGAAAAATATTTTCATCTTATATTGGGTTTAAATATTTTATTCTCACAAACTCCCCATATATTAGATACAAAGCTTTAAATTGTTTTTTTTAGTACTAGATGGTCAAGCTTTAAATTGTTTTTACTTTTCCAAATATTCAAATATATAATAAAATTTAGAGTTTATTTTATAAGAATTTTTAATAATTCAGGCATATCCTGGTCTGCACATCAACCTAGTAGGCAAAATCTCAGATCTCACCGTATATTTTAAGGTTGAGCCTGATAAATGAGTTTGGTAAAAGAATGGATCAGGGGCGGGGTCATCATAGGGAAGAATTTGGAAATTCATGAATGGAGGTTGACCCTGTGGAATGCGCCACCATCATATTATATTATTTAAATAATGATTAAATGGGACATGGAGTTTTCTTGTAAGTTAGTATGGTCATCATTTGAAAGCTTAGATTAAAGGAGTATCGTTGAGTGGGATTTGCAAAGCTATATAATGTGAAAACAATAACTGGGAATTTAGTTTCGTTAATTAGGTAACCTATAATAATTAATAAAAAGAATGGATATCTTATTTTAGCTATTATTACAAAACATATACTTATACCCAGATCAGGAAGTTGAACTTGACAAGCAAGCTGGTTCAGGAATTTTTAATTTTCAACGCTGTCCTGGAGCCAGACACTGCTTTTGGCATACAGCGTTGCTGGGACTATCATTCAAAAATATGTCATGACATCCAGACATGGCGTGTGGGTTCAGGGTTGGATCTCTTCCATTTTGTCAGATGTGTGGTGAATAACAGACTAGTACTTCCTGACTCCTTTGTAGCACACTAGCATGATCCATCCCTTTACATTAAACAAAACTCAAATACTGTTCTGTCTGTCTTGTGGGGCTGTCATGAAAACGGCAGAAGATGTTTAGACCGTCCTTCCAGTTGGGATGTATGAGCACCCAAAAAGAAAGCTGAATGCCAGTGGCATTGCCGCTCATATGACGTTGTTTGGAGCTGAAAATTGAGAAATAATGACTCGTTGGTGTAGAACAATCATGAAAAGAAACCCAAAATGAACCAAATGTAAACAACCCCAGACACTGGGGGTTTTGCTGAAGGGTATTGTACCACTGGGTTGGCTACTACAGGGTTGATGTTGGGTGGGTTCAATACAATTGTAGAGACAAGTGGGCAGATCCTTTCTTGAAAATGGTGGAAGTAAGGCCACAAAATCCCACTATACTGATACCGGATAGTTTCAATGATGGGGTTAAATTTCCAGAAGATTCTTGCACGTTAAATCCAATTAACGATGGTGGGAGTGATTGTAATATTCAAAACTAATAATGCTCATCTGGTTTAGGGACTGATAAGCTGCCAGATTAATGCCATTGGGACTTTGGCAAGAAGGATTTAGATAAAGTTAAATTGAGTTTTTAGCAGGAATGTATTGAAAGAGAAAAATAAAGAGAACCAACCAACATTTTTCTCAGTGTGATGCAAATTATTAAATAGTGTTTGATTGTAGCGGGTTAAAGCAGGGATTGGGTCCCACAAATTTGACCTAACCCGGCGAATTTTTGGGGAAGGGGGTAGATAATCTCAATTGGAACTGACATCAAAGGATTTGGTGGCAGGCTGAGTCACTATTGGTTTGACTGCAAACGCCTGAACTGAGGCTTAACTGCATTTTTGTCAGTTGATGCAATGTCATTTGGCCCAACGAGAAATAAGAATTCCCTAGGGTCACCCCACATAGGGGCAGTCCCAAATGGTTGAGAATGAATTAAAAATGCCTAACCCACCAGTGATTAACTGCTGGGGCGTTCATTTGGTCAAATAAGTTACATCAGACACAACTCCTGATTCATTAGATAGGGGTTTCAAACTGTCTGCAACAGTTTCCAAAGATATCATCTGCACATTGGGGATTATTCCCGACGATTTTGAGGGGTGGTTGGCAGTGGCAATCATACTGCTGGCTGAGTTGAAACTGTTGGCAAATCCAGACAATAAATTTGATATTTGTCCCTTTGTGGCTATATGTTTTTCAATCATGGGCTTTATTCCCATCAGTTTTGGACCTTTTGACTTCAATTTGGTAATCTTGGAGCAGATTTCCTCTGTTTGGCGTACAAGTTAAGCCAAGGTGAGCGTGGGTACCAGGGGAGGAATCCTAAGAGGGAGTGCTGTTACCCAGCACTTGTCTACCATATAGGTGAGGTAGCCCTGAATGATGAGGGCTACAACCACCATCTTTGGACCCTTTTTATATGGAAATGGGAAGATAACCCAATACACGCACAGGGGACGTTCCCCTGGAATTACATTACCCTTTCCTTTTGCCAGAGGAGGGGCGCCACCTCAAGGAAACTGCATGAGAGCTACATTTTTGTGAGCCTTAGCAACTTGCTCGCCATTAAAGTTGCAACTTTTTTTTGGGGGGGGGGGTGATAATGAGCATCAGGATGGGACTCATGAAACGCCTCGACCAGTTTAATGCGGTTAGCGCAATCATGGGCCTTAACCCAACTGTTCTCACAGGCCGGATAGCCCTTCCAGGCCATGAGATACTTAATGGACCTTTGAGATTTGCAGGATGCTAAGCTGTTTTCACCTCGGCCTCCTCCAAATTCTCAATTACAATCAGCTCAGGGTCTGTAAGAACAGTCCCCTTGAATGGGGACAACTGAAAAATGTGGAAGACGGGGTTCTGTTTCCAATTAGCTGGTAGTTTTAACCGGAAAGCACCATTTCCCAAGTATTCCTCCACCAAGTGGGGACCCAGATGCTTACTTGCGAACTTCTGGGAGGGTACTTGCATTCTCAAAAGGCGCATATTGAGCATAACATATGAACCCACTGTTATGTCATGGCAGGAAGTTATTTTTGACTCTCAAACCGCTTGTAGTCATTAATAGCTTTAGTGAGATGTTCTCGCAGTAAGGACTGAGTAGAACTATTATGCTCAGCATAATTTGTGGCAGCTGGGACCTTGGGACACAAGTAGGGTCTTACCAAAAATGAAGAATTATACCCTTAGCGTCACTTCATAAGAAGAAAACCCCATAGAAGCGTGAATTCCGTTTTTGTAGGAAAAATGAGTGAGGGGAAGGTCGTTAGCCCAGATTTCCTGTGCGGCTGAGCATAGCAGCGCAGGTACTGTTCTAAGATTTGGTTAACTCGCCCAGTTTGTCCATTGGACTGGGGATAATATACCATGGAGTGACATGGGATATTTTCAAAATGGATAAGAGTTCACTCCAGAACCTCACTTTGATTTGTGAACTACGTTTGCTGATGATCTCCTGCAGAAGACCAAACATTAGAAAAACATGGCGCACAAAGAGATGAGAGTTTTCTTCTGACGTAATCACAGAAGCACAGGAAATAAATAGGGAAAATTTGGTGAAACAATCGACCACCACCATCACCGCTGTAAACTCATTAGAACAGGGAAGTTTGACAATAAAATCCATGGACACTGATGTTCATGGACCCTCCGCCTGATGCAAAGGATGTAGAAGACCATTTCTTCCTGAACGGTTCAACTTGGACCATACACAGATAATGCAATTGGTGATCCAGGCCAGAACTTCCTTAGTTAAACCCAGCCCAATTTATAAGTCCGCTTGATCAATTTGATGCATTTATTATTTCCTGGATGGCTGATTGTGGGAGGATCGTGATGCGCTCAAAGCACCCCGGCTCTAAAGAGAAGAGGAACCCAAACCCATGACCTAAAATAGATGAGACCTTCCACCAAGGAATATAGGGAATGTTTTTGAGTACAAAGGGCCAATTAATTAAATAACTCCACTCCTTTGGGACAGGTCATTTGGGTTGCTAAAACCTGTGAAATGAGAGGGGCGTCAGGAGCAAAGGCAACTGATGAGACCACGGGAAGAACAATGGACAGGATTTGAGTGGATGGGATCATGGTAACAAGGCCCACTTAATCTGTGTCTGAGGGACAGTGGGTCAGGTTGCAGCTAAGAAAACTGGGAATCATGTTAAGCACGCATTTCATAAGTTCATATTTGAAATTAGGACTACTTAAATCCCAATAGATACAAGATTGCCGATGTGCAATTTCTGGGGTTTATGGATATACAAAAGAACTTGGTGATCCATACGCACAGTTAACTCATGCTGGGCACCCTGTAATAGATACCACAAATGAGTCAATGCCCATGCTACGGCTGTCAACTCCTTATTGTAGATGGCCCATGATTGCTCAGTAAAGGAAAATTTCTGGGAAAATTAGGCGACCAGATGTTCCAAGACATCGTGCTTCTGGAGAAGAACTGCCCCACTGCCAAAGATGAGGCATCGCAAGCAAAGATATACGGTTTGGAAGGATCCATGTGTTTTAGGACGGGGGAGATAAAAACACCTCATTGATTAACTTGAACGCCTGCTAGCACTCAGGTGTCCAATGAAAAGGCACATTTTTACCCATGAGGGGGTGGAGCGGAGCATCTAACTGGGAAAGGGCTGTGGAAAATTTCTTCAGGAAGTTAATGATGCCCAAGAAACTCTGTAATTGCTTCTGGGTTGTTGGATTTGGCCATTCATGGATGGCATCCAACTAGTTGGGGGAATCGCATAACCATATTTGAGGACTAGATTCCTGAGAAAGGTAACTTACTCCTTATAGAACTTGCATTTTGAAGGCTTGACAAACAAGCCCACCTTGTGCAAAGCAGCCACAACTGCTTCCAAGTTTTTAGCGTGTTGTTTTGGAGTTGGGTAGTGAACCAAGATGTCATCAGTATATGTGACCGCACAAATAAATTGGAGTTCACCCAGTACACTGCCAATCATTCTTTGAAACGTAGCAGGCGCATTCTTTAACCCAAAGGTAATTACACAGAATTGAAAAATACCTCGCTTTGTTCATATCTCTGTAAGCCATTCTTGCCTTTCCATCACCCAAATCTGTTTGAAGGCATTAAAAAGATCCATCTTAGAGAAAGCACGAGATTTAGTGATTGCTTGACTGATAGTTTGCTCTAGGGGCAGAGGGTAGGGATCGTGAACTGTGACTTTGATCAAATGTCCATAATCCACGCAGGGATGGTGGGAACCATCGGTCTTTTTGGCAAAAATGATGGGAGATGTAACTGTTGATGTCTCTTTAAATAACTACCCTTTCTTAGAGTATCTTCTAACCAGGTGTTAAGCGCAACCTTCTCCTCCGCTGTGTGTGAATACAATGGGCAGTTGATATTCTCCAACTGTACCATTGTTCTGAATCCCAAGTCAAATTTAGTGTGAGGGGGAGGACAGTCTGCCTTTTGGCGTCAAAGATACTTTGATAGCGCGTTAATTCCTCAGGATAATCAGATGGAAGGCCCGCAGGAGAAATGAGAGAGGTAATGGAGCTTCGACCTTGAGTTTTTTAAGGGTCTCAACTAAAGGAAATTCCCTCTCCATTTGATCGTTAATGAATAACAACATATTTGATTCCAGATGGATTCTAACATGTTGCTGGCGCCACCATCTGACCCCCAGATTAAAAGAAACTCTAAGTTTGGCATTGCAGATATCTGTTCGCAAAAGCCAAAATGATGTTTAAGAAAGGTACTGGCTGACGGACTATATATGATGTTTGAGAGGCTGAAGAAGCCACCATCACCAAAGGACCTACATCCAGGTCCAGCTCCAATTGTTGGGCTAACTCAAAATTCATAAAATACCTGTGGCTCTGGTACCACCAACGCCTCAATGGAGACGTGGTGATACCTGATACTAATATTCATAGGTAATAAGAATTAAGCGAAGTTTCTTTATTGGTAGATTTGGTTGTTTATGTTGAAACTAAAGAAATGGCGAGTAAATTGGGGGGAAGGTCGGGGACCTTTTCAGGAGTACAGTTGGGAAGACCAAGGGCTTTGGAACCAGCTACTTCAATCTGGGCTTTTACTGATTCATTAATAGGTAAACCAGGATAACACAACTCAGCCACAGTGGTATTGATGGGCTCTGAGGCTAGGGCTAATACTGGTTCAATGGTATGAACTAAATACGAGTTGTTGTTAGTTAGTCCAATCAATCAACTTCCCCCTTGATAGCGGGAAGCATGGAGAGGGGAGGCGTTGATAGTGATCACAGCTTTACATATATGATCCACTGTCCCTAAAGGGGTGGACCAAACTTTGTAATGGGGTAGAGGCAGAATCCAATCCTGATCTAAAGATTGCTTAGAGCATATCTTTAGAGAACTCAAGTGTGGGAGCCTGTTCACGGAAGGTTGAGATTAAAGAAGCCAAGCTGGGGACTTCCGTCATAGAGTAAAGTAATTGGAATAAACGGTCTGAACACGACACATGGGGTTTCAAAGCAGCCAATACTACTGCAACCAGAGAGGTGGAATCTCCCACTTGCAAAGTAGGACGCAGAAGTCCTCATACCAACTGAAAGGCATCCCCTTCTACCGCATCCAAAAGGGCGACCCCTTGTTGGGCATGGGATAGCGCAGCGGCATTGTTAAGGGCAATAGCAGAACGCATTTGCACCTCAGCAAGGGCGTCAAGAACTTGATTGACAATATCTCTGGAGGGAACACTTGGATTCCCTTCTTATTATTAGGTTGGAAAGAAGTAGTTACCCACGGGACTCTGCTGCCCTGAAGGAGTTTCTACAAGGTAAAGCAAATACTACCCATAAAATTGGCGAGTGACCAAACAAACAACAGAAAGCAGGCTGCTGACTGCACGTTCACTTGGTAAAGGGTAACCACTGCAGTGCCCACCTCAAAGAGAAGGGCGGAAACGCCAGGAAACAATGGTTGGTCAATTATGTCATGAAAATGGCAGAAGAATTATAGACCGGCATGCCAGTTGGTATGTTTGAGCACCCAAAAAGCACGTCAGAATGCCAGCGGCATTGCCTCTTGTACGACGCTGTATGGTGCCATGAATTGGGAAACAACGACTCGTTGGTGTAGAACAAGAATGAAAAGAAACCTGAAAGCGAACCAAATGGAAACAACCTCAGAAACTGGGGATCTTGATGCAGGGGATTGTACCACTGGGTTGGCTTCTATAGGGTTGATAATGGGTGGGTTCAATACAATTGTAGAGACAAGGGGGCAGATCCTTGCTTGAAAATGGTAGAAGTATGGACAAAAAATCCCACTATACTGATACCGGATAGTTTCAATGATGGGGTTAAATTGCCAGAGGTTTCTTGCACGTTGAATCCAGTTGATGATGGTGAAAGTGATTGTAATCATCAAAACCTGTAATGCCCATCCGGTGTAGGGACTGATAGGTCACTAGGTTAATGCCATCAGGACTTCGTCAAGAAGGATTTAAATAAAGTTAAATTGAGTTTTTAGCAGTAAATTTATTAAAAAGGAAAGCAAAGAGAACCACTCAACAATTTCCTCATTGAGATGCAACTGATTAAATAGTGTTTGATTGTAGTGGTTTAAAGCAGGTTTTGGGTCCCTCAAATTTGACCTAACACGGCGAATTTTTGGGGAAGGGGGCAGATAAGCTCAATTGGAACTGACATCAAAGGATTTTGTGGCATACTTAATCACTATCAGTTTGACCATGTTGCCTGAACTGAGGCTCGACTGCATTTTTTGTCAGTTGGTGTGACAGCGTCTGGCCCAATGAGCAACAGAATTTCATAGGGCCACCCACATAGGGGTGGTCCCAATTGGTTGGAAATGGGTTCAGGATGCCCAACAAGCCCATACCCAGTTGCTGGGGAATCCATTTGGTCAAATGAGTTACATCAGCCACAACTCCTGATTCATTGGATATGGGTTTTAAATTGTCTGCAACAGTTTCCAAAGATACCATCTGCACATTAGAGGTTATCCCTGACAATTTTGAGGGGTGGTTGCCACTGGCAATCATACTTCTGGCTGAGTCAAAACTGTCAGTGAATCTATCTGATAATTTGAATTGTCCCTTTTTGACCAAATGTTTTCCAATCATTGGCTTTATTACCATCAGTTTTGGACTTTTCCACTTCAATTTGTAATCTCTCCACAGATTTCCTCAATTCAGCTGAAAAGTTCAGCTGAGGTGAACATGGGTACTGGGGGAGGAATCCTTAGAGCGAGTTCCATTACCCAGCGCTCATCTACCATGTGGGTGAGGTCGCCCTGAGTGATAAGGGGTACAGCCGCACTCTTTGGACCCTTTTTATTTGGAAATGAGAAGATCGCTGATCCACGCACAGGGGACATTCCCCTGGACTTACAGGGGCCCTCAAGAGGAGATGGTGGTCCCAGACAGTGAAGAATGGTACTGAAATCTAACCGTGGTAATGGTAGGCTTATCACTGGCCTTTTTAAGGTGCAAGATGTGGCGGTTATGAGTTGTTGCAATGTCAAAAGTGGCGGAAATCCTTGTAATGCCAAAAGTAAACAATAGACGAGTAGCCCTATCCATGGAGGCCCTAGACAAAATGAATTAGGTTATAGCACGTATTCATTTCCAGATGCGTTTGGCTCAAGCAACAGAGGGGAGGCCCCTTTCTCACTCAACATATCCATATATGGATGTGCTTCCCTCAGATTTAGCAGGCTGGGTGCAGGAGCTAATTGAGGAACAGGGCCGCCTACCAAGTTCTATGGATGAGTGTGTGGATCTGATTGACCGCGTGGCCTTCCTGTATAAAGTAAAAGATGAAGAATAGGTTGGTGCACATGATGGTTAACCGGGGGTGTAGTTTGGTGGAGGAGTAAACATGAGATTTCCATCCGTTGGCAAAAGTGCATATGTGGCAGACTTATAATGCTCATAAATATTACATCAAAGATTACAGATTGATTTACTGAAGGCCATGGTGGCAATGAGAGTTCAGGTTATGCTTTCAGAGGGGGTTGCATTAGCCCTGCAGTTTGACAAGCAATTAGCTCTGGGATGAGACCAGCCTGAGGGCTCCATGTTGCTAGAAAAGGTCAATCTCCATGGGTGGTCATCCCAGTCATGGGGGCTGGCATGCATTTCCAAGAAAATTTGGAGACATACAATGTGAGCCTGACAAGGGACCGTAGAAGAATCCAGAAAAGAACAAATTATAGAAATGAGGAGAGTGTGCCCAAGTAATTATCGCCTACAAACTTACAATTCAAAAAAGTTCACTCAAAATCAAATCTGCCTCTTTGCTTTATCTTCGTTTATTTATTTGGGTGGAGTTATTTACAAACAGCAGAACAGAATGGTGATGGCCCTGGTGGATACAGTGGTAAATAAAAATTATGTCAATATTATGATAACTAAGAAATTATAATTTAAAATTCAGAAGTTACTGAAGGTTGTGTTTACCAATGTGTAACAGAGAGCTCCCTCATGGAGAGTAATCCCTTGATAGGAGTATGGCCGAGTCCATTTGGTTTCAAGTAGCAGCTTTGTGCCATAGAAAATCTGGCCCATCCCGTGGTGTTAGGTTGTGGTGGTGGCATTGGTTTCAACCCCAGATTGACTTACTAGCCATGCAGTTACCTTGAATCTGAGTGCGGAGCCTCCAATGAGATGGAGTTTGATAGTGGGCGAGTATAAGTCAGATGAATCCAAGAGCGTGGGAGTTATGAAGGCAGAGAATTGCCAGTGGAATACTGCGATTTTGTGGGAGTATTTGGGGCGAAAAGGGACTTGTGTTTCTCACTCACTGGCTAATGTGAACTTTCGTTTCAGTTTAAAAAGAGGTCCAAACTTCTTCATGGGTGCCCAGTTTACCTGTTAAACCAGTAATCAAAAAGCGGCTATGGAAGAGCATTTGAGTTTGATGTTGGGCGAGGGGTTGATTGAGCCATTAAAATCTTCCATCATGTCACCAGTACTGGTACCAAAAGCAATTGGTAAATTGGAGATGTGTGTGGACTTCAAACAGCTCAACGCAGTTATAGAGCCAGATCCTTATCCCATGCCTTTGATTGAGAATATTCTTTTGATGGTCATGGGCTGTACCATCTAAACAAGGCTAGATATTGTGTACGCACTTAATCAAGACTCTATGAGACTGAAAAATCAAAAATATACGACATATAATGTCATTTAGGAATGTTTCATTATCAGTTAATTATGTTTAAACTAAGGAATGCCCCAGAAGTGTTCCAATGTATGATTGATCAAGTAATGAGTGAGATAATAGGATGATGCTTTGTCACATAAATGGATGCCATTATTGTGTTTTCCTGTTAATGAGGCAATCATGTACATAATGTGCGTGAGGCGCTGTCAGCACTTTCCAAGGTGGGCCCACAGTTGAAGCCATTAAAATGCAATATAACCAAAGCTCAGTAACATTTTGGGCAATGTCATGTTCAGGAATGGGCTTGGGATATTCCTCCAACAAATTGCGGGCAGTTCAATGATGGAAAGCACTGATGGATTAAACAGAGATGCAGAGTTTTTCTGGGGATGATGAATTTTCTCCGGCAGCTTGTGAAAAATTTGTTGCAAATGTCTCTGCTGCTTACACGGTTAACACAAGATGTTTCATTTGTATGGGGAGTGGCGGAGCAGTCGTTCACTTTGTTAAAGCAGAAGCTTCTTTTTGTGCCTGCTCTGGCTCATCCAGACCCTAAAGAAACCTTTCATGGTTGAGATAGATGAATCAAATTATTCCATGAACGTGGTATTATTGCAAGAAGGGGAGGATTGATTAGAACAACCTTTGTGCTACTTTAGCACTAAAATGATACCAATGAAAACAAATTTCCTAATCTATAATAAATAGTTGCTGGCTATGGCCTTGGCTTTGCGTGAATGGTAGCACATCTTCTGTATTCTCGTCATTCTTTTGTGGTTTGGACAGATCATTGCTTTCTGAAATAATATTGTGAGCAAAGGAAGGTGGACAAACAACAAGACAGTTGCCATGTGGAACTGGTTTAGTATGATTTTAGGTAGAGTGCCGGCCAGGATCAGCCAACACCATGGCAGATTGGCTGAGTTGTGACGTGGGGTTGGCTTATAAGAAAATATAATTAGATGGTTTCAACATGGCAACAATGTTCTGACTAGATCAATTTGTGATGATTGAAGGTGAGGAGAGTAAACTGGGAGAAGAGATCTGGCAGAAACAGAGGAACTCGGAATTTGGTTACCAGTTATGGGCTGAGATGGCGAAAGGTCAACAGCATGACCACATTCATACTTATGAGAAAAAGGGATGCATATTATACCATTATTCGTGTGAGTGGGTCATGAATCCGTCATTATAATGGAGGGTATTGCAAGCTTCTCACGATCACCCGTTGGCAGGCCACCCAGAAGTCATGTAGATAGTCAAACTGGTGCAGCGGAATTATTTGTGACCAGTTATTTGAAAGGACATTATGAAGTATGTGGCGGAATGCTTGGTTTGTACTAGGTCAAAGCCTTTGAGGAAGCCTCCTGCTGGTAAGTTAGTCCCACTCCAAATTCCATGTCGCGTGCAGGGTTTGGTTAGTGTGGACTTTATCATTCGTTTGCCAAAGGTCCAAGGGAAGGATGTGATTATGGTTTCGATCTTTGACTGGCTAAATATGCCAAATTTTCCCATGCACCACAAATTTTGTGGCCAAGGACGCAGCAAAGATTTTAGTTGCCAAACTAAAACACCTGTCATGGTCTACTGGTGGCAACTGTTTTGTACCACAGGCCCCAATTCATATCAAAAATCTGGTCCAATTTTCTTGGAAATTTGAAGATTCGCCCGTGTAGGGCTTCATCATAACATCCTCAATCTGTTAGACAAATAGAATGGTAATCAAATACTCAAACAATACCTATGATGTTACGTTTTTTTGGCAGGATGATTGTGTCTTGTGAGTCAGGCTGGCCCAGTTTGCATATAACGACCTCAGTAAATTGTTGATGGGGATGTCCACATTTTTTGTAAACCAAGGACTAATCTGCATTAGATGGGGGTTCAGGTGGTAGAGTGTTCCAGGGGAGGACAAGATAACCCTCAATATGGCGGAAAATGGGAAGAAATTATGGGGATTATGAAATGAGCCATGGTGCGGCAGAGGCATCAGGCGGACTGATGAAGAGTACCAGATTTGTAATTTCTCCTGATGATTGGGGGTTAGTGGCGTCCAAGAACTACGATGTACCAGTGAAAAGCCAGAAGATTGGCCCAAAATTTTTGTGCCCATATAAAATATTTGGGCTATCAATATAGTCATGTTTAAACTGTAGCTCTTGGAAGGGTTAAAGGCTCATCAAGTGATGCATGCCTCACAACTTCAATAGGTTCAAGGGAAAGGGCTGGAGCGACCTAAAACGTAGAGCCCTCACAAGGAGTTTAACCAAGAATTTGAGGCTGAGCGGATACTGGATGTTTGATGAGTGAGAGGCTGGCAGAAATTTTTGGTGAAATAGAGGGGGTATCTAGTAGAAGAGGCGACATGGAAAATGCTGGAGGAATGTGCGCATTGACCAAAAAAGGTATGGGAATATGTGCCTCACAGGGTGGTGATGTGAAGGATCAGAAACAGCCTGGTCCTCACATAAACCTAGAAGCAAAATATTGTATCTAGCCATAAATTTGAAGGTCAAGTCTAATGAAGTGAGTTTGTTAGCATAGTGGATCAAAAATGGAATAATTTTAGGGAAGAATTTGGAAATTCATGAACGGAAATTTATTCAGCAGGGTGTGACACTGGCATCCCAAGTTATTTAAATTATTAAATGGACATAGAGTTTTTGCATATGGTAATCTGATCACCATTCAAAAGCTTAGGTTAAAGGAGACTAGTTGCATGGGCTCTGTAATGCTAAATAATGTGTGAAACAATAACTGGGAATTAATTTTTATTTTCTTAAACATCCTACAATATTCAATAAGAGGATGAAAAAAGCTTATTTTAACTATTTTATCATTATAAAACATGCATTCATACCTATAATGGATGAAAAGACCCCAGTTCTGACCACCATATAATTAAACAATACTTCAGTACACCGACAGTCAACCAAAGCAGCCTAAACAAGTAGGGAGAGGTTTGGGGCACTGACAAGCAGCCAAACATTCACCTAATATTGGTTGGTTATGCCAAATCCTATGGGGGGATTGGTCCAAAACCAACCTACACAAAAAACTCCTTGACGAGGGAAAAGACCAACAGGTAAGTGAGGTATGCGAACCTAAAACAACCTTTATTTTATTCTGGATGACAAAACGACCCACTGACCAGAGCTCATCCTGGGAGCAACTGACAATGCTCCCCAGGAAAGGGACATGCAAGGGTGAAAATTCTGAAGTGAACTTCAGAATGGGCAGGTGCGCCTTATAAAGGCAGCACTTTGGGGGCCTCACCTGATTCATTGATTAGGCTCACACAAGCCTAATCTATGAATTGGCTGAGGCACAACCCAGCGCCCAAAACGACCAAACCAAAAATCATTTTATAAAGGAATTAAAAAACATTTTAAAATCGCTCCAACCTCAGATTTGGAAAATCTGAGTCTGAGTCAGAATGTAACGAACGAGACAAACTCATCTTTTACATCACCCCCCACTAAAGGAGGAACCCTCCCTGAAGAGGGGCCCCACAGCAGAAAATCGCCACCATGAGGGCTTCCTGGGGCGAGTTACCTCGAGCCTCAGGAAAATTAGCCTGGATAAACTCCAGGCCCCTTGAGGAAACAAAAAGTAGTGAGAGCAAATTAGGACTGGGCTTCTGGAATCAGTTCACCTGGCACGAGGATGCACGCCCAGCATGTGGCTGTGTTGCACTCCATCCCAGGCTCACATTGGCGATGGTCTTCCCATCCCAACTGGGAAGGCGCTTTCACTAAGGAAACGTGAGAGGGACACGCAGTTCAGCAAAGCTGAACGGCCCTGGCCTGAGACTGCACGCCCAGCATTTGGCTGCATTGTGCCCCCCCTTCTGAGCTCCCATTGTCAATGGTCTTCCAATCCCAACCAGGAAGACGCTTTCACCAAGAAAACATGAGTGGGGTGCTCAGTGCAGTGCGGCTGGACGTCCAACCCCTTTCTAGGTGGACCATCCGCGGGTGAGGGAGCCCTTCTGGGGCAGGACCCTCGGTGCTGCTGAATCCCTGGTGGGTGGGAGGGCCCAATGGAATTTAAACTGACGGTCACTTCAGATCCAGGGTTGGCCATCAGTTACCAGCTCCCACCAGTGCTGGTTTCTTGACAACCGGGACCAAGTGACCACTGAGGTCAGACCAAACTGAGTATTGGCAGCGTGCAGCGCACAACAACTTCAGAATAATGTAACGGATGAAAAATCCTGCAGTTCCAACTGCTGTATAATTGAAAAATAATTCAGTGCACTGACAGTCAACTGAAGTAGCCTAAATGATTATGGAGAGGTTTGGGGCACCAACAAGCAGCCAAACATCCACCTACTATTGGTTGGTTATGTTAAATCCTCTTAGGAAATTGGTCTAAAATCAACCTACACAAAAAACTGCTCAACGAGAGAAAAGACCAACAGGTAAGCGAGATATGCAAACCCCAAAACAACCTTTATTTTATTCTGAATGATAAAATGACCCACTGACCAGAGCTCATCTGAGGAGCAACTGACAATGCTCCCCCAGTAAAGGGACATGCTAGGGTGAAAATTCCAAAGAGAACTTTTGAAAGGGCAGGTGTGCCTTATAAAGGCAGTGTTTCAGGGGCCTCACCCAATTCATTGATTAGGCTTGCACAAGCCTAATCTATGAATCAGCCAAGGCACAACCCAGCACCCAAAATGACCAAGCCAAAAATCATTTTTAAAACGAATTAAAAAACATTTTAAAATTGCTCTGACTCAGATTCAGAAAATCCAAGTTCAAGTCAGAATGTAACAAATGAGACAAACTCATCCATTACAATATCCAGATCTGGAAGATTTGCTTAACAAGTAAGCTGGTCAGGTATTGGCTTCATTTTCGTTGCTGTCCTAGAGCCAGATTCTGCTATTGGCTTGTGTTGTTGCTGGGACTGTTGTTCAGGTATATGTTATGACAAGCAGACATGGCATGCAGGTTCAGGGTTGGATCTTTGATAGATTGTCAGTTATTTGGGTAGTGACATGGCTGATACTTCCCAACTCCTTTGTAGTGTACTGGGGCAAGCCTGCCCATTTCAGATTTCCCTATTTTTCAAGTTTTTTTTATTTATCTTGTTTATTAATCTTATTGTGATGGTCAGACTTAGTTTGAGGTTCTGATCTGAGCCACTCTTGGGCGCAAAGCCAGCACCTACACCGCGACCTATTCCGCCGATTCTGTGGCTCCATATTACAGCAGTATTCACCTTTTTTCCTACCCAAATTTACTCAGCTCTTAAGGACTCCTTCCTATAATGCTCTGAGTCAGTTTGGTGTAAGTTTTAACTTTAAAATTATCTGTAAACATATGGGAGATATATATGACGGTGCTTCTTGTTGATTTCCCACTTTGCACTTTTCAGGAAGCTTTTCCCTAGATTGTTACCCTCAGCAACCGCCTGCGCTCCATTTCCCTTGAGAGTATGCGCAAAGCCTAGCCTTTAAATTAATAAACTTTTAGAGGGGGGTGATTGTTTAAACATGGACACAGGTGAGAGGTAGAGATGTGTCACTCTCATTAATAACCAACAGAGCGGTTAAGCTGGCCTTTGTCCTCATTAATGAAATAGGCATACTACTGCATTCTTATAAGCTATTAAATCATTCTTCAAATGTGAAGGATATCATAAGATCACTCATGATGGGAAGAAGTTGACCATTTGATTTCCACTAAAGAATTGACGCCTAGACTCAACAATTTGGCTAAAGAAATTCCATCAATTAAATATATGGAAAATTAATAGATAATAAAGCTCAACACAATGGTAAGAAGAAGGGGAGGATACCCAAGTAGTAGAATAGGGACCTCTACTGCTGCCTCCCCAGTTTGATTCCAGTACTGGAACTTTGGGTAGGGGACAATTATGACTGTGTTGGAGTTGCGCACCAATGCCCAAAAAATGAGATAGCGAATAGCAAAGGCGGTCCATGGAGTTCCTGGCCTATCATATGCCACGCATGGAGGTTTCCAGATTTTATCCTCCTTTCCCATTCATTTCGATTTCCCATTAATTGGTGTGGTATCATCCCCAGGTTGGCCCACCTCAAATAAAAAAAACAATGGTAAGAAGATTCTTTAAATCAATTTGAGCCTGATATTCCAAGATGAAATTATGCTCAATCAAATGGAATAGTTATCAAAAAGAACAGGAGACTATTGCTGTCATACATACGGAGTGCCAAGGAAAGACTTGGCTTCCATCAGGGTTATTCTAATACCCACAATAGCATTCATAGTCCCATGGCATTGCCATTCTGAGAATGTGAGAGTAAGATCTGCCAGAAGAAAGGGTTATAAGTATTGATTGACAAAATTTTAATTCTGTCCCAAATACTAAGCTTCATACTGGTAGTAACTTCAGAAAAGTCTCTTAATTTGTAAGAGAACCAATTGTTTTGGATAGAGGAGCTCATATTAGTTGTTCTGAATCAAGTTCACAGTCGTGGCTAATCAGCGCTAGCACTTGGTAGTGATGGATGGTTGCCAAATTTCCTGGCTTGAATCTATTGACTTCTTCATCAGTTTTCCGCTCACTTGCAATATTCCTCTCTATGAGGTCTTGGGTGCAATAGATCATTTTGATCAGTTTAGCTTGTTTGGGGTTGAATTGTCGCTCACATCCTTGAGTGGGAGTTTTATGGACAGTTCCTCATAGTGTGTTCCTTGGTTGCCTCCGTTGAGTGAGGTCATATTGAGACCACTAAGAGAAATGCAATGTCACTATGGAGAGCAACGAGTGTGAACCTTCATTGGTTGTGGAGATTTTGTCAAGTGATAAAATTTTTAAGCTCTATAGAATTTAAAATTAGTCTGTGTCAGTTTTTCGAAATTAAGACTTTGTAAAGAAAAGTACACACTAAACTAGCACTCTACTGTAGGCAGAGCGCTGGGACTTTATATTGTCTGCAGGCGGGGATACTCGCATACTTGTATGACAACAGAGTGGCTTCTAAATATCACCAAGATGGTGGTATTTGTCCTTCATTATTTCAAGTCCTTCATTGTTTGCTGGGGCTACAGAATTGAATAAAGATGGCTTTTCTGATACTTTGACTTGTGGATTCCTAACAGCTTTTAGAGATTCAGAATTTTTGCCCTTGTTTTTTCAAGAATTATATACCTACGTGAGGTTCTCCTATTGTCACATCTGAATGATTTTGATATGTTCATGCAGGGATTTTCACTCAATTAGCATGGCGGTTTCGCCACTTTTGGAGGTTTTATCATAATAAGGAGAAAGCGTGAATATTTCCTCAGAATATGTCCATAATCTTTATGAGTATGCTTTAGCTGAATATGTGGAACTGAGGGGTCAGAAAGCCCACTGGTTTGATGTTGGGGCTTATGTATTGTAGGGGCAGCCACCCATTGCTTATTGAGAGTATACTTAAAATTTGCTTTTTTTCCAGAGGCATTACTTGGGAAGCTTTCATTTTATCGTTCAAAGGGGTGTATCTGCCTATACATCTTGTTTTCTGTTGCGGTGGAACTTATGTTACCCTTTCCTAAAAGAACCAGGTCTACTCTACTCTTGGGGGCGTGGGCTAGCGCGTAGTTTTTGTGTGGCAAGGGAGTCTTGATGGCGGCGATGCCTGTGGGTTTGAGAGTGCATGGAAGTGCAGGTGAATTGGGTTTTTGGGCGTGGAAGTCTTTGATTAACGCACACAGTTGGTTTAGTCTATGCCAAGGATCTAACTATTCTCGTAAATCATATATTCTTTCATGGGCGCTAAGTATTAGACTCTTACTTGACCTTCCAGGAGTACAAGACCTTTTCACCTCAAATTTCAGTGCTCCTTCTATCAATACTGGATCAAACTTGGTGGGGTGTTTCTTTTAAGGTGTAAAGAGTGGAGGCGTGGAAGATTAAGTGAATTTTACAATGATGGTTGCTCTACATGGAAGGACTGACTGTATTGGACCTTACTGATGGGGAATGGGCCGGCTCTTTTGCATGCCAGCTTATGGCATGATACCTTAAGGTGGATATTCTTTGTTTTTATCATCACAAAATTACCAACCTGGTATTTTTAGAGCCATGCAACTTTTCCTATCAGCAATTTGCTTGGCATCCTTTAGAGCTTTTGTCAGCTGCTTTTAATCTTGTTGGTGTATTTTGAGGATGTGCAATGTGAATCCATCTGCCGCAGAGATATCAGAGCATATCTGGGGGTCAAAAGTGAAAGAAGATTTGTAACCTAGGTTGGTATACAGCAGTGGCATCACTTGCAATGCGTGGAGGTAGTTATTGTATGTGTACTGGGATAGTGGGAGCTGTCCACCCACATGTTCTGAGAGGCAGTACCATAGTAATAAAAGTATTTTTCTAATGACAGGTTAGTCCTTTCTTTTGTCCATCAGACTGTGGGTGGTATGCATATGACCAGAAGGGCCTGTTTACTAGAACCCCACACAGGGCATCCAAAAATTTTGAGGTAAATGAGGCCATCTATCCCTCACATTTTCTTGTGGAACTCAAAACCTGGTGATGACATGGGACACAAAAAGCTGAGCCATATTCTCAGCTATGGTTGCTAGTACTCAGTAAATAAATATGGAGTAATTTTTAAATTGGTCTACTACCACGATGATCAAGTCAGAATCCCTGTAAGGTCAGCAGGCCTGATGAAGTCTACCAATATTGCCATCCAGGGCAGTGCCACCTTCTGGAGATAATGAAGGAGTCTATTCCTGCCCTTCCTGTCCAGTTTTGATTAGGCAAAAATGAGGCAGCGCTCTATACAGACGTGCATTTCTTTTTTTAATCTGCTACAGTCATATGCACGTTAATCAAGGTGATGCATTTTTTTGCTCAAGGGTGCCCATGGTCAATGGATCATAATGTTTTCTTAAGGCTAATGGTCATAGAACTGTAAGTACCCATAACCTGTTGTGGAAGTAGATTACCCTCTCCTTTTAAGTGTAAAATCTGGAGCGGCTTTTCTCTGCCTAATCCTATCTCTTAGGGCTTGTCATTCTGGGGTTTTAGTTTGGGCGTACAGCATGGCCTCTAGGAGTGAGAGATTGGTATTGGTCGTTGTGTTGTTTTAAGATTTTTCTGTGACAGGTTCAGTGGAATTGGTTTCTAATTTATTGAGTTCCTGATGGGGTTTTTCTCAGCTTGGAGATGGAGGTGGTAGCGTCTAAAGCGGGCATATCTCCCAGGGGATCAGGTGAACTTTGCTCCGGTGGGATCACCATAATCAGTTTAATATCATCCACTGGGTCAGGTCTGACCAATGGTTATGCTTAGGATGTCTGGTAGTATGTGCACCAGCCCTCAGATGAACTCATATTCAAAGATGAAATAGTGTAAGTCTCAGTGTGTTCTTGTTTGTCAATGCACCAGATTCTGGGCTTTGTGGTAGTATGTCAGTGATTTGTGGTCCATGAGCACTGTTGCGTGCTCATTGCTCATTGCAGCAAGTATTGCCAGTGTATCAGTGACCATGCAACAGTGTCCAAGTTTTTGTTATAAACTACCCATGAGATTTTGGACCCTGTGAATTTACTGGAGAAATACGCTACTGGACGCCCACGTCCATTGCGCTCTTTTAGCATGATGACTCCTATGGCAGATCTGGAGGCATTGCATGCTATGATTAATGGTTTGTCTTCATTGGCATGGCACTGTACTGGCGCGGTGGTGAAAACTCTTTAATGGCATCAAACTTCAAAAAGAATTATTCAAACCAAAGGTAAAAGCGCGTTTTTGTCTGTAAGGGGGTGGAGCGGGGCTGCCAGTTTCAAGATTGCCTGATAGAACTTTTCAGAAAAGTGACTGATCCTAGGAAGCTGCGCTGCTGTCTTTGGTTGGTGGGGGTAAATCATGACCTTATTGCTTTCATAATTGGAGGGAGCAATGGTATGTCCATCCTTGATCATAAGGTTCCCTAAGAACTGCACTTCATCTAAGAAAGTTCATATTTTCGAGGACTTTGCCTGCAGACTTGACTTCTGTAGGTAAGCTGCCTAAGCAGCTATGTCCTTCTCATGCTGTTCCAGTGTATAGGATTGGACCAAGATGTCATCGATATATGCCATGGCTCATGTAGATAAAATGTCTACTAGTGCATGATCAAAGACCCTTTGGAGCACAGCGGGGCGTTTTGAGGCCAAACGGAATGAATTTGAACTGATATAAGCCATGTTAGGTACAGATTGCTGTCAACCATTCTTGTCCTTCCTTTGCTATGACTTGGTGGAATTTTTTAACCAGGGCCAGTTTTAGAATACTTTAGACTTTAAAATTGCTTGGGATATGGCGGGCTTGAGTGCTAAAGTGTAGGGCTTGGGAACAGTGATGTTTTTTAGGTGGTTTTAATCCACATATGGCCATAGTGTACCATCCAGCTTCTGTGTGAACTCCACTGAGGATGATACTGACGAGGTTTTATTAGCCATCCCTTAGCTAGCATTTTGTCAATCCAGATCTTCAGGATTTGTCTTTAGCGGTGGTGTAGGGGTATAGAAAACAGTCAATAATGATTAGATCCACTTTTAGATGAAAATATCAATCAAGCTCAGAGTGGTGTGACATATGATTTGCACGTTTAACGTAAAAGATTTCCAAATTGGGCTTGTGATGTTGAGCATTGTGGGAAGTTATGGGACATCATCAGAGTAGTACTATATGATCGCCATGATGCCATTGCCTTCCATCATGGTAGGAGAAGGGGAGTTACGCCTACGTGGTAGAAAGAGAGAAAGCGAGGGTGTTCCATTTGATGTTGATGGATACTGAATGCCAGTGTCAACACCCACGATCAAGTTCATAAGATAGAGCAGGTCTGGGATCGCTAAGAAGTTAACACGGAAGTGATACCAGTGGGACAAGAATTGTAGCAGCCCACAAAGGTGCGGTGTAATCTATGGTATGCAGAAGGCTCCCATGACAGCTACACCATGGTAAAAACTATGTCTAATGACCGGGCCAACTTGAGGTCAAAATCTACCAGATGCGCCAGTCTCACCTAAGGAGCTTCACTGCTCACTTTGCTCCTACTTTATATCTATGGTGAACAAGATGTAAGCGCAATTTTATTTATTAAAGCTATCAATGGCACATTCACTAGGTTTGATATCCAAGGTCCGTGGCTGACTTGTCTTCGTCTCAGGGTTTCATCAGGAATTGTGAGGGCATAGTCACTGCTCAGGAGTAGTATAGAGGGCAAAACGGTGTCTGTTAAGTTTCTCAATGGGTGTACGTGGTCAAGTTATTTAGTGAGCAGATTTTGGTGGCGTTCCTCTTTGATTTGTCAAGTCAGATTGAGTTGGTAACATGACACTATTATGCCTCTTAGTTTACTGGGATGAAAAGCATCCCTGGGGTCTATTTACCACATCCACTATGAGGGTCATGAACTTGTGATTTTCAAGGTCAGGATGCACTATCAGAATCTTGGGGAGCAGTGCAGTAAATCCTGATGCCCACTCGATTGTGAGGATGACTGTCTATCCCATGCAGAGTCTGAGTACACTTTCTAGATATTGGGATAGGGTGGTAACAACTCAAATATTCAGCTAAATTGGGTGCTGTGTGTGGGGCGAAGGGGATGAGGGAGAGTACTGCTGGTGCCTGGGGTGGTTCATTGGGAGGCACTTAACCACTAGTTGAACTTAATCTCTCCATCAGTGGTCTGGTCTAATTCCTCATCTTCACATTCGTATGCTTTCTCTTCACTCCCCATTAACATAGGCACGCCTTTGTTGTGGGTGGGCGGAGTGTTACATAGGTCTGGTTTTGAGGTCTCAGCGGGGTTGGATTCCTGTTCAATCTGTACTCAGGGAAGGCTTCAATTTGTTGAGCCAGGCTTTATGCTCACTCCAAGAGCTGAGGTTCATTAATCCATCATCATGTGAGCTCACCCTGTGGTTGATAGACTCCCGTAAGGAAGTAATGGCAACATCCTTTGAAAGAAGAAGGGAGACAATGTTTCATCTAATTACCTTGATGTGATATTATACTTGGGATGAGGGCCACTAGAGGAATAGGGAGTAGATAAGTTGGGGTCTTGATTCCGGGGTGGCCACCATTAATGAGACAATTATAAAGAGGGAGGGGGAGCCTCCCTAGATGGGACTTCTAGTAGAGCATTGTGCGGGCCCACGTTTTTGCATCTCCTTTTAGAGCGTCAAGTAAGGCCAGCGATTTCTGTTCCTTTGAGATCTCCATGATGAAAGTTAGGGTGGCTCACATCTGTAGTTTGGCCTGCATCCCAGTACTTCTGGTGTATCTTATCTGAGGGGTAGGAGGTGGGACAAACCACAGCACATTGAAATCTTGATCGTTCAAGGGCGGAGATTGGTTGTGCTGCCCAGGCTAGGAGAACTTTTTTAATGGCTCTAATAAGTGTAATCCATGAGAGAATGCCAGGAGAGTGCGCATGAGGCCATACAGACTCCTTTCAGCTGTTGATTGGCCCAGTACATGAAGTCTCAGGCCATTGACATCACTACTATACTAAGAGGCTGGGCTATTATGTCAGACATGTGGCGTGCCAAGGAAAGAATTTTCTTCCATTTTAAGTATTCTGATACCCATGATGACATCCATAGTCTGCATGTAATTGCTAATCTGAAAATACAAGTGTATTTCTGCTGTGGATAGGTGCAGAAAGTATTGATTTATGAACATTAATGCTGTCCTGACTATTAAACTGAGAACTATTAACTACTCCTCCCACGCCTCCTGATCTGTAGGAAGACTAATTTGTTTGGTAGGGGAGCTCATGTCAGTCATTCTTGGATTGGTTCAAATTCAGGGCTAATCTGCGTGCGCACTTGGTAGTAAGGGATGATCAGCAAATGGATGGTTTAAAATACGGTGGAGTCTTAATCAGAGTTCCTCTCAGCTGTGATGCACCTCTCAATCAGGCTTTGGTCACAATAGATTTTTTAATAAGCTTAGCTTGTTGTTAGGGTGTGGATCATTTCCAGAATATACTTAGGCAGGGAGTTATATGGACAGTTCCCAGGGTCAGTTCCAGGATTGCCTCTTCTGAGTGAGGCCAGTATCTAGACCGCCAAGAAAATGAGATCTCCATTACAGTGAGCAGAAAGTAGGGACTATATCCTAGGTTATGGAAATTATGTTGGTGTAACAAAATCTTTAAACACAATGTATTTTTATTTTTTTCCATCATGGTAGGCTGCCCAGGGGATGGACACTACCGGTAAACTAATTAGGGAGAAGAAAAGGAAATTTTTTATAAAATTAAAAAACTGGACACCCAGAGTAGACGTGCTACTCCTGTTATCAGCCAGTACCACCTAGTGCTATGGTGAGTGGGTAGCCTTTTCCAGGGAGCTCTCCCCTGAAATAGAGCAGGTGTGGAGGAAGGGGTTTGCATGTAGAAACCAAAATGGGAACAATGACTTCATGAGACTTTGTTGCTTTTCCTTCGTATAGCCATACTCCATGCTTGGTAGTATTCAAATAGGTGTAGTGGAACCTGTTGACTGTCCCACGAATAGTTGGTACCCTGCCGCTGAAGGTATCTAGCGCGACAGTGTGTAAGGTCCACAGTGCTATGGCTGCTATGAGAGATCAGAGTGTGGAATGTATGGGGATTCAAGGTGGAGTATGAAGAAGCATTTTAGAATTAATAGATCCTGGTTGGTATGAACTTTAAACAAGTGCGCCACCTAGAGCCATATGCTCTTTTGTGGTGGGCAGAATTAAAGGCGGTGGTATAAGATTCCATTCTCCCCACAAACTTCACAATATTCATGGGAGGCTTTTGAGCAGTCTGCTGTGTCTTTAAGCTTACCGCAGGAAGAGATAGGTATTGGCTCTAACGCGGGGCTTGAGTAGTGGATGATGAGTGTGCTCTATACTACTCTTTGTGTTGGGAGGTCATAGGGATGTTAAGGCATCTAAGTATCTAATCTTAGATACTTGGCATGTTTTTATGCATGCTCTTTGGGTGGGTTGGCCAAACTTCCCAAGTGTGAAGCTCTTTTTGGGCCATCCCCTTCCCTTGACTTGTGCCTGTTATTTTTATAGTCCATCCTGAGTGTTTGATGATGCAAAGAAGGCTTTTGAAGTTATGCGGGTCCCAAGGGGCTCAATAGCGGTAGGATGGGATGCAAGGTATGTGAGTAGGCTGGAGTGGTAGGGTTGAAGTTTAAGAGCTTGCGTGAAGTTGAAATTGGCTGCTCTTAATGAGTGTTGGGCTGGTAGGTCCAATGCTATGATTTTCTCTATCCATTTTCTGAGTATGCAGTTGGAGTGGTCTTCAAAATTTAATAGACCCATGCCACCGCTGAAGCAGGGCATAAGCATCATAATGCGTACTGTTGGGAGTGCTCTAGACCACAGCCATACCTGGATCATGACGCGCACTGAGGAGAAGATGGAGGTCGAGAAGGAGATGGCATGGGCAGAGAAACAAAAAATTGGGAGAATTAGGGATTTTTCAACTGTTACGCACCCCATTAGCCCAGGTTACTTACCTTTGAGGGATGCAATGCAGTTGGACATTCTTTGCAGTAGTGTATTCTCTATTTCTCGATGGCATATCCGCCTGCTTCCTTACATATACCAAGGTGGCGGACAGGGTTGGTAGATTATAATGAAGCAAAAGGCAGGATAGGTGATCCATTTTTTGGGCGTAATGTTGGTGTTTAGGGAGTTGGTTGTCCATTGCATCTGGTATTTGCCCAGCAGGATAACTTCACTTTTCTTTTTTTTGAAAGTGGCGTTGCCCACTGTGCTGCATTACTCCAGAGACCTGCTCAAGGAGCCAGGAATCTTCATTGTTGAATATGCCACTTAAACAGTCATCTGTGAAGGTCAGTATCTTGACTGCTGTCTGGCATGGAGCTATGATGCCAGCTAGGTGGAATCTGTTACGCAAAGGAGTGGGTCTATGCTGAAGTTGTAGAGTAGTGGGCTGAGGGAATCCCCTTTTTGAGCCCTCCGCGTGGTTTAATAGTGTCATAAAGGAAGACAGAGCCTCACAAATCCAGGGAGGATGATTCCGTGAGCAGCATTGCTCAATTTATTATTCTGTAGGGGATCTTGAAGGCTTGCAATCATTCTCTTAAGTAGTACCAGCCGACGCAGTTGTAGGATTTTTTCTGGTCTAGGAATACCAGGGCGCCAATGGGTTTGGATTGCCATACATTGGCAACAGTGTTGATGTTGTTTCAAATGGATCTTATGGTATAAACCCAAACTAGTTTAGAGACAGAAATTTGGCCACTACTTTTCCTAGTTTATTGGCTAAAGTCTTAGTAAGGAGTTTTGTTTCTTTGTTTGAAGAGCAATGGGATGCAAGTTGGATAGGTTCAACTTGTCTCTCTATTTAAAGAGGGTTAAGGCAAGGCATCATGGCCTCCTGGCATAAGACAAGTGTCCATTAGGCACTTATTCATGGACGCTGGAGGAGTTAGGCACGTTCTTATGCTTTATATAAATTTGTAAGGTATCCCATCAGAAAAAGGTATCTACTATGAGGTGCACAGAGCAAAGTGTCCCAGAGCTCATCTTATGTGATTAGTATATAAAATTATCTCAATGTGGTGTATTTTAATGTTGGCGCTGTTCTAATTTTCGTAATTTTTACAGGGTCATTTGGGGAGTCATAATATATTATAGTAGAAACTGTGAACTTCTGTGGATACGTATGTTGGGTTATCTGCTACTGTACCATCTTCTTTTTGGATCTGTGTGCATTCAGGTTGTTTACTTAGGAGTGGAATAGGTTGAAAACGAATGTCAATCAGGTCTCTCCATCTTTTATGAACTTAACTTTATTCTATGCTTTAATTTGGTGCTGATGTTCGAAGATGAGGGTGTTAAGGCGGGCTGATATTTCTGTTCAACTTCACCCCCATCTAGGTCTATATCCACTTACCAGTGTTTTTTTTTCAAGGTGGTTGATGTCATCTAGGGTGGATCTGATGGTGGCTTTATCAGCGTGGTGCTTTTGAGGTGAGGTGTTGGGTTTTGAAACTAATTTAGTTTAAAATTCACCCATGTCATGATGGGTTACAAATGGAAGGGGGTAGTAAATTAGAGGAAGCATTTGCTCTCTACCCAGATAGATAGTTTGGGTAGTTTAATAATATTGGTAGATTTTCTTTTATGTTGGGTCCTGTGAAGGTGTGAAGGTAGCGGACAATCTTATTGAGATGTGTCTGTGGTCAGAACTTTGATTTTGGTGGTTGTGAACTTGGATATAGCTGTCTGGTAGGTGGTTGGGGTCAGGATGAGGTTAATTTTGAACGTTGAGACGAGCTTGCCCTCATGCACATGGGGGCAAGTCATGTATGGTAGGGGCGGTGCTCCAGGGGGAAGGTGTCATATAAGCTAAGGGATGCCTTCTTAGCGCAGAGTTTGACGTGCCTGGGGGTGTCCTATAAGCATGGGCCATCGATCAGTGTGAAGTTCAGCCCAGCAGTTGAAATTTCCCAGTTTGAAGGTGTTTGGGGGGATGGGGAGCACTGCAATTGATTTAAAAAATTGTTTTAAGGTGAATTGTTCAGTTCATATACATATGCTATCAATAAGGTTTCTGCCTGCAAGGCGAATGATCTGATCTGAACTCTTCCCTCAGATAGGGCTTGAAGCTTATTTTTAACTTTTTGTGTTGGTGCATAACCACCCCACAGTGGGTATTCCGTATTGGGTTAGTAGTATACTGTTTGACCAAGATCCCTTACCTTTGTAGACAGTGGGTTTCTTGGATGGCCAAGATCTCTACATGGGGTCTTTTCAGGAAGTCTAACATTTTTTCTTAGGATGATGGAGCTCTGACTCCTGAAATAATTACCGTCCCTACTATCACTGAGATGCCCAAGGTGTCGCCTGTGTGGTCACATGGTACTAAATCTGTGGGCACTTTTGTATGGTTCTTACTAGTGGTTGATTTTGCATTTTCTTTTTTAGCCCATGTGTTTTGTGATGTTCCAGATTGGTGTGTGTGTTTTCTTCAGGGGTTTCATAATTGGCCCTTATATGTGTGGATCTAGCCTGCGTGTTGTCAGTGCATCCAAATTGTTTGGGGCTTTTAAGATAATTGATAAATCTGAATTTTCTGGTGGATCTTCAATAATTGAGTGTTATTGATAAGGTTAAGTTGATTGGCTGGTGGGGAAATTTCAACCATGTCCTCTTGGATTTGGCTGGGGTAATGGAAGAGAACGTGGGTGATGCTGCCTTGGCCATGTCCCGTTTGTGGGCCTTCTGCTCTATCTTGCGTACCTTGGGTGACACTGGTTCTATGATCATTTATTGGCAGCCCTCTCCCCAGAAAAAGGCCTTTTTAGTGTCTATAATTTTTTGCAAATACCTCATTGTCTTCATCCAATATGTCATCGCGGAAATTTGGGGATATTAGACCTTCTTAATGGTCATGCATGGACCTTGCGCCCTAAAGTGCTATAGTGGGTGCAGCTAGGTGGTGTACTTTTGGGTGTAATATGGAAGAGCTTAAAAACACCTCAATATGGGAGGTGGAATACTGCGGTGCAAGAAACTTTGATGAGTTTTTCGAGGACCTAAGGGAGTAATTTGATGGCAGTGACTGCCTTGCCTGTACACACAGGCTTAGATGAGGTGGAATCGCTGCATTTTAAATTGTCTAATTTCACCATAGCTGGCAAGATCACTGAGGAATTCCTCCTTGATTACCTTTTAAGGTAGTTTGTTTGAAGTGAGTTAAATGGGTTAAAGAAAAGATTCTGCCTTACTCCAGTGAGTTCAAATGGTACATACAACATGTTTTTCTTCAGGGAAGTCAATTTTGACACAGACTTTTGCAGCATTGTCTGCATTGCCCTCTATTTCAGAATGATAAATGATCCATTTGTGGTGAATCATGTGTGTTTTCATATACTGAGTGAGGAAATAGGGTGGCCTGCGCCTTAAATACTTTCTCTTACAAGGTGGGTGATTCTACCTGTTGAAGTTTTGGCCCACTTCAGATGAGCTGGTTTTTCTTCTGTGATAAGTTGGAGTTTCGATCATCTATTGTATGGAGACAATAGACAAGATGGTAAAATATTCAATATTAAACTCCTTGGAAATGATACTTCAAAGCTGTATTCTTCTGTTGTTTACTTGGACAATGGCTCACTTCCCTTATCATTCTAATCCCAAGTAATTTCTTAACTTAACACAACGGAAAAGTATTGAATACAAAAAGTTTGTATATCAAACAATTGACTTGTAGTGATAAACCGATTGTACTTCATCAGTATCAACTTGAAGATAATATATAGTGTTCAATGTTAGTCACATCTTACCCATGACACCTCATTTTCAATGGCACTTAGCCAGAGAAAAACATAACAAGTTCATCTGAGGGTCTACAATCCTTTCGACTTGGGGGCATCTCACATGGACTCAGGGTCAGTGTCAAACTCATAATATCTCAATACAGCATTTCTGACATGTCTGCAAATAGCTGAACTGATGCTCCTCTCAAGCAATCAGAAGCACATGCCAAGACGATCTGTACCACTAATTATTAATTAATTCAATTGAAAACTCTATCAACATTAAAAGCTAATTCTGACATTGACAACAAAGCCTACATGCCCAAGTCATCAAAGTGACTATTATTAGTAAGTCCAACTTAACCAAAAAAGCCCCTAGGCGCATGTCAACATAGGTAAATATTATTAATTGGAATCATCAGGACGCGGACCCCAAGTTCAGATATACTTAGGATATTTTTGGTCCATAATCACTGATAATTTCAATATTTTTACATAATAAAGTAGCATTAGCTATTATTATTTCCCCTATAAAATTACCTGACATTCTTGATCCAATAAACTATTCAACACTACCCTAGGTAGAGGCAGCCCATGTTTTACTGAGATAGGGGTTGTGAGTACTGGATCTATAAATAAGTTTTTTGTTTTGTTGTAAATTCCATGAACCTATCGTTGTCTAGGTTTGCAGCTTCTTTATAAAACATGTTTCCAGGCCCAGCTCCAGGGCGTTTCTTACCCTTCAATGATATTCATTTGGTCAATTGCTCATTACTACTTTCATCCAATTTAGGTGTGATCTGTTGTTATCACCAATTTCTCCTGTGCAATTATCAAATTGTCCGTTTAAATTGTATTTTTGTACTAAAAGTGTTGATTATGAGAAGAAATTTTAAACTATTTAAAATTAAAAATTGTCTGCATTAGTTTTTTGAAATTAAGATCTCATTAGAAATAGTTTAAATTAATCCAGCACTTTTATGTCAGCAGAGTGCTGCCCTTTTATTTTGGTAACATGTGGGATATATATAAATCTGTATGACAACAGAGTGGCTGCTGAATAACACCAGAATGTTGGAATTCTTTATTATTACTTTTCATAATACATCATTTGTTTTCTTGGGCTCCAGAATTGGATACAGATGATAGCTTTTCTGACACTTTGACTTAAGTATTCTAACAACTCTATTTCAGTGTTGGACTTTTCACCCAAATTTCTTCAAATTATTCTGCTTGTGAGGTTCTCCTATTTTTGCATCCAAGGGATTTTTAATATTGTTGTTCAGAGATTTTCCCCTCAATCAGGCATGAAAATTCGCCCATTTCATAGATTTAATCATAATCCAACGAAATGGGTGCATATTTCTCAGAACATGGTACCAATTTTATGGTTTCTTTAATGGAAAATGTGATAATGGTCAGGGTTGAAGAGCCCTATGGCTTAAGGTTAGAGCCAACATATTCTGGGAGACAGCCACCCATCACTTGTTGGGGGTATGCCCCAAATCCGCTATTTTCTTCAAAAGCATTGCTGGGGTCATTCTCTTTCTTAATTTAAAAGAGGGTTAAGCTGCCTATCCAGCCTGTTGGCTGTGACTGCGAAGTATATAATTACCTTAGGTGGCACACAAGGCGGTAAATCAAGACATGTCCTCAAAAGGGTTAGAATTAGGAATCTGCCAACAATTGGCCTAATTGATACTAAGTCTCGTCTGACTTAGTACATCGTCATACTTTTCTCCCTATCAAAAATATGCTATAAAGAATTTTACAATCTGAATGCATCGCCTGGCTGAGAGCCTCTCATTTAGATTCCTCCATCCATAGATTTAAAATTTATTTCCTTATTTGGGTTTATATTGTTATATATAACATATAAAAAGCTATATTCTATAAAATAAAATACAATATTTTATCTATACCTCATTTTTAGTACTTGACTGCAAATAGTCCTTCTGGCAAACTTACCATAGGATGAATACCCTAGCTGATGGGATCTAAGAGTTACTTGCCATCCTGCAAGATAATTAATATAAAACACACGAGACTTGGACTGCTTAAAAATTGACTGTCACGCTTCTTGCGCACATAAATACTAAGCCACAAAAACGGAAGCCCAACAAGAGGAACAGTAAGCTATGTATAATGAGGTAAGAATGTGAAAATCTCATTGGCTTAGTGCATATTCAGAATCTGCTTTATTTGAAGAGCCATTGTAAAAAAGAGTAAATTAAGCTAAAAGACGTGACTGATCTGGTATTATGGTGAGAGACTTGCTAAACCCATATACTATTTATGCAATAGTGTAATTTATTCAAAGGAGCGCTACAGTGCAGAGTCTTGTAGTGAGTCCCCATCTAATTCTAGAAAATCACCTCAATACCACCTGCTGTCTCAAGGCTGATGTAAACTTTCTTGTGGTTTACTGCACAGGTTAATGTGTGCTTGATGTGATATAGATAATGTCATGGTTATAGTTTTATGATAACAACTATTCAATTGAGTTTTATGAACAATAGATCAATCTTGTTTAGATATTCAATACAGGAAGGTAAAAACAAAATATTATAGTATCTTGAGAATTAGAGTAAGGGAGATTATTTCTCAAATTCTTTAACAAGAGAACAATATTAAAAATGTATTACTATCAAATTTACTAATTTTATGTTATATCTCTATATAAAACAAAGTATTTCAAATAAGGAATTTAGAGCTCAAATCTCCAGTTGGCACCCTTAGAGAACGGCATCCATATCCAACAAACATAACCCTAAAGAGTCATATCAAAATGATGAAAACTTCATCCACTTGTTGATATACATCGCCAACTAGGTTACCACCTTTCATGGCTTAATTTTATATTCTTGTGTCCCAATGCTTTAGTTTCCCTAAAAAAATATCCTTTAGAGGCTATTAGCCTGCTTAGGTAATGGGACAGTTTACCCAATTACAGAAGATCACTTCACTCAGACTAACCTGCAAGTTACTTGCATGAAAAGAGTTGCCAACGCTCAAGAACTCCAAAAAACACCATATTATTAGGCAACGATTCCCAATCAATCTGCATAAGAAAGTTTGATGTTTATAATCAAACTGACTAAAGGACTCTTTACAAACATTGTAGGGGATGATCTCAGACAAAACATTAAATGTCAAACCTATAATAAATCCTGATATAGACTAAACAAATGACTCATATGAAAGCAAATCCAACAATAATTAATAAATATCAGTAGTTCTACATTACTTAAGGTTATCTTATAAAAAGCAAACTAAAGCTGAGAAAGAAAGATAATTATTCATAATATTGCAGCTGGATTGTGTTGGCATTCCAAAATCCAACACATGCCCACCTTAATCAGATTATCTAACAAAGATGACGTTTTGGAGGTAAATACTGCTTTGTTTGTGACATGAGTCAGCCAGCGTGGTAAATTCAATTTCAGCAGAGCTAGACTTTTTCCTTGCATTATTTTCTTCTCATGGCCATTATTGGCAGCACAGTTCATCATTCTCCTCTGCTTTTCATGTTCACTTCCATCTCATATTATCATGAATATAATGGATACAAGCCAAAACAGGATTACTCAGATAAATTTGCCAATTATAGATTCCTAAATGCCTGTTTCCCACAGGTTAGGACATATAAATTGATAAATACAGATCTTCATTTTTTCTCTCTTTGTGACTCATAACATTGACTTGGTATCAACAAGAACTGATCCTGACAAACGTGCCTACTCACTTGGTCCTTGTTAGTATCCTCACTATCATAGTAGAGCATCACCTTCTCCTGAGACATTTAAAATGGGAACACTGGCCATTACATAAAATAGTAGAAGAATTAAATTAAAAAATTATTTGAGGTGGGTCAACATTGGGACAAATATACCACACTGAGAAGTTTTCTAGCCAGTACAGGTTTCAAATTGAAAAACTGCACTTAGGATGGAAGTAGATTTAAATTCTCAGCTAACAACCGTTAGAAGAATTAAATTAAAATTGTTGTATATATGTTTTTTATTTTTCTTTAAGTGAATCCCCCTATGATTTTCTTCATATATATTTTTGTCTCTTCTAAATCCTTTTTTATATTTCTTTTATGTTAATGAATTTTTTTTTCTTAGATTCAGTACTCTAAGTATATACTATGGACCCTTTAAAGAAATGGCCATCAGCTATGTTTTTTATCATATAGACATCTGTCCCTGACTTATCAATAATTTCAAAAGGTCCTATTTTTAATTCATTCGTCTGAGGCTGGCTATCAACCCCCAGTATTGTAGTAAGTAATCTTATCACAGATTGCCAGTCCCTTGCTAACATGTTTATTATTTTCTTCATTAATTATTTTTTGGCAATACTTTCTGTGCTTAATGTTCAAATTTATTGTGCTGAATAATCGGGAAATGATCTCCTGATTGTAATGATCATAACTGAACTATTGGTATTGACAGGCTTTGACATTGGCAAATTGTCTGCATTATCAGTGTTTTTGCATTTTTAATCAGTTGGATATCATAAGGCCAAGTAACCTTTTTTATAAATTCAGATCTGTCTTTTTGTTTTTGCTTTTGCTCTTGTGACACCATATACATTTGAAATTAGGACTTGATACAGTGGATCCTCTTCTGGTTTTTCCACAACAATTCTGAATTATCTAGTCCATCTGTGAAAAAACATGTGTAATGGGGTTGATTAAATATTAATTTGTGTCTTATCATGACCCCTAAATTTCTCCCTGACTCCTTGCCAGTTTTCCTTACCTGAGGCAAAACAATATTCACATGCTTTTTAGACTTTTGACATTGGGCGACAAAATGTCCAACTACACCACATTTATGACAGCGGTTCTGGGATTATCCATACACTTTTGCACATTGGGGGTTTTCTAATAATTTAATTATGATATTATTATTCAGGTCAATGAATTTTTCCAAATTTTAATCTCTTTTTTTAGTACTAGATGGTCCCAACCCAAGGGTCCAAATTTTAATCTCATTAGTTGGAATAAATTTGGGAGGTTGATTAAGCATTGAATGTTGAGCCTAACATCTTGAGATACTGCACCATTTTCAAAGTGAAAGTTTTGGTTGCAGCACAAAACCAAGGCTTGGTGAAGGTCCTTTTAGGGCCTAAGAGTTAACAGCTTGGTAAATACGAGAATCATAGTCTGACAAAATTTTAGCATCTGTCAAGATCTGCGCTTCTTGATAAAAATGTTGGCAAAAAAGTCTAAGTTCTCGTTTTCTCAAACTGATACCTATAAACTCTTGTTTATGACTAGCCATCCATTCAGGGATGCTGAACTCGGTCATGATCGCCTTTTTTGCATCTTTGTAAGACCAATAAACCACATTTAAGTGGGTCAAAATCAGGTTTTGACGATTATGACTAACCAGTATAGTAAAATCACTAACTGATGGTCTCCATATCTATACATTTTCATTTTTATGAGCAGAAAAAGGCTAGAGAGTATTCTGGGTAAAGGATAGGTAGATTTATAGTATTCAACGATTTTTTATCCCTATGTGATGGGAGTAACATGATTAGTAACCTTAATGACTACTAAGTATTCTTATGAGTCATCTATGAAAGTGATACAAAAGCACTAGACATATTTCTTGGGGGCTGCAATATCCTAGCAGAACTTTTCTAATCTAAATCTTTGTCAGCTACATCAGCCACCATCTGATCACAGTTACATTCATTACTTTCAATGTCTTATACCACTTCAAGATTTTCGTTACATTGTTCTAGAGCTGCAGAATAGTTTTTTGTCTGCTTCAAAAGCAGCTTTTTAAAAAATTAATTCTTGATTACTTTAGTCTCCTCCCTTTTAATGAGGTGACTTTTCCATATAGATCATTATTGACCTTCATGACCTGCTCTATTTCTTCCTTGGGTTTTATAGCTCATCCTTCTAAAGTAGTCAGATTGTATTGTAAGACAATTTCAAAATATTCTTAGATCAGTCTCTATTTTGCTCCACAGCTTCTAAAAATCGCTATTAAAAACATTTTACTAATAAAATTAATGAATAATATGAAGAAAACTCAGCTACCATGTAGTGAACACCAGATGTAAACTTTTCAAATATACTTCGCAGGTTCATGTACTTGACTTATTAAAATAGTGTTGCAGTGATAGGTGTATGAAGAGAAAACTATCCAGTTGAGTTTCTTTATGACCAATGGTATTAATCTCAGTTAGATATTCTCCTACAAGAAGGTACTGACAACCTTTCTTCTGGTATCTTGAGAACAAATTTGATAAGGAAACTATCAGTTCAACTCCTACATGTGATAGCTTTGGTACAAAAGAGATAAGGGAAACTATTCCTTAACTCACCTACAGGTGGACAATAAAAAAATTGTATTACTATCTATATTAATACTGTCTTGGACTGTCTTTATTTAAAAAACAATGGAGTTCTAATAGGGAACTTTACGCAAATATTCAGTTGGCACCCCATTAGGAACTCTATATATATTTAACAAACATAACCCCAAAGAGTCATAACAAAAATGATGAAAAAAACATCCGCTTGTTAATTACTTCGCCAACCAGGTTACAACCGTACATGGATTAATTTTGTATCAGTCTGTCCCAATGCTTTTATTCAACCCAGGCAGATTTCAGTTTACAATTAGAAGCCTTCTTAGGTAATTAGACAATTTGCCATTTACAGAAAACCACTTCACTAAAGCTAATATGCAAGTTACTTCCATGAAAAGTGTTGTCAACACTTAAGAAACTCCAAAACACCCTTATTGATGGGCAACAAATACCAATCAATCCGCGTGAGAAACTTTATTTGTTGATAATTAATCTGACGATTTATTCCAAACAAAAATATAAGTTATAATCTCTGATAAAACATTAAATAACAAGATCATATTAAATCCTGAAACAGATTAAACTAATTTTCATATGAGAACATACCCAACTGTAGTTATTAAGCATCAAAAGTCCTACATTACTTAAGGTTACTTATTAAAAAGCAAATTAAAGCGGGATAAGGCAGAAATTTATATACATTCTATATCAGATGGATAATATGGCTACCAAAATTTCCAACAGCTGGCTACATATTTTTTATCATACTTAGAAAGGTGAGATTCTTTGTAGTGAGAGAAGCAGCTATTAAAATCTTCTGTAGTAGGCGCTGTTTGCAAATCTCAATGGAAGGGCTCTAATGAGGCCTGTACACTCTTATTAAGACAATTAGTTCCACACCAGGTTAGATATAAGGATCATGTTTTTTTGTTTGGATTTAGCCAAAAGAGATGCACAAGTAGCTAGAGAGTCTTTTTAAGTATCAGTGAAGATTGAAGAGAGGAAACAGTAGTATCTAAGTACTTCTGTAGCTGAGGTAATTTATATGGTATCAAGAGAATCAAAATGGGATTCTTGCTACTGAAAAAGTTGAATAGCGTTTGAGGGGGTCTGCCCTTTAGACAAAGAGAAATATTAAGCTGTGATACTAGTATGAATGAATTGTATACCTTTGGATGAACAAAGTCCTCCAATGTAATGGTATTTCAGCATGGCTGGTTTATTTGCTGGAAATTAGAGAATCCATTAAAAGGCCTTTTCTAAAGTAAAATGTGGATCGATGGAGATTAAGCTATCTGGTGTGTCTTCTATGCCATTTTAAGGGACATCCTCATAGTTGTCAAGGCGTGCTATATTTTTTTGTCTAAGGGGAAGTTTTGAGATTAAATAGGTAGAGGGAAGGTATGTGACAGAAACTGACCGCCAGTAGAACTACTTTATTGGCTGGAGCTATCTGATGCTGTAAAGGATCACAAGGAAAATGTGGGACCCAGTGAAAAGAAGTTTTCCAACAAGACTAGAAGGAATAAAATTATTCCAGGGCAGGTTACCAACTTCTGTTCAACTCTTGAAAGCCAACAGGAAAGGAAGTCTAAAATCTAGTTTAAATCTTTTGAAGTAAAATTTCACAGAAACTAGGTTGCAGGAGATCTTCGCCATAAAGTATCATTGCACAAAGAAGTTAATTATAAGACATTCAGGTATAAAAATCAAAGCCCAAGGCAATTCTGATATGGTATATTAGAGTATGTCACATATAATTATAAAGTATATGTTATGTAAGAAGAGGGGAATAAGTCACCAAAATTTCATGAATTTTTTAGGACCATAAAAAACTTATGATTTGATGAGGAGGTTGTGGATTCAGTAGAGATGGAAAGGGTCTAATTCTCCTATTGCTGCAGTGACAGAAGATCTCCAGATTTTATTGTAGAACCATCTGGTAGTCTCAGAAATATTATTGTTTCTGTAACAAAAACATCTAATAGTATAATATTGCACTATGTGAAACATCTAATTTTCAGCTATGAGAGTTTCTTTGAAACGTAAAATTATAGATTTAAAACTATCTAGTATTAAGAAATAAATTTTTTTTTGGGTGGATTGGGTCCTGTTATATAATTCTATTTTTGAAGTATTTTCTTAGCAGTCTAACTCTAGCATCAACTTTCTCTTATGTCTCCAACCATGTATTTTCTAATTTATTGGAAGGCTAAATTTGACTCTTTTTCTCGCTTAAGGGCTTGTTTTTATATGGATATTTCAGCTGGAAGGAGACACTACTCTTTTATTCTTATAACTCATAAAAATCAATAATAGCTTTTAAAGGTCTTTGGCCCCTTCTTTAAGTATATCCCTAAGCCTTCTTCTGGGACTATATATACTAAAATTATGGCAATAACTGTGACAGAAATAAAGGTCCACTAGGAAGGTGACACTGCCGTGAACAAGAAAGGATTTTCTCTAAGTCCATTGGCCCTTTAACATTCTTTTTGGCCTTGTTTATATGGGGTTTGAAAACTCCTTAAATCCACTGAGATATTTAGTTTGGGTAATTCATTAAATTGATGTTGGTAAAGTTGTCTGTTGGAATAACCTGTGGGCATCCACTTCAATATTTAATCTGGTCCATGATGAATTTAGCGGTGTTCACTTCTCTACATAATGAATGGGCTTGGTCTTAATCACATAGCTAAGTTATAAATAATCATAATGATAAAACTATACTAAAAGCTTTTTGAAAGGGAAGTGCCCTATGAAAATTGATACTACACTCAGGCCTAGTTAGTTCTACTATTTGATAAGTATTTGCAAACTTATATTGCTAAAAAACAGTCATTTGTGAGTTTTCAAGACGTCTTAGATGTTAAAATCTATAAACTCCCAGTAGTATCCTTGTGTTGTTTTAGCGTTTTATTTAGTTTACCATGACCAACAGTTCTTTGAGCCTAAAAAACTATTATAAGGCGTTCTGATGGCATGTGAGATAAGCATTTTTGGCCGTCATTCCCTATCTTGTGAAGCACATCACTTATAATTTTTATAACTTCAATATTTGAGCTAAAATCTATTGGATGACAGGCCTCATCTGAATACCCATATGTCTTCATTTCAAGGTTATATAAGCTTTTTTGGGTTTACTACACAGGTTCAAGGTGTGCATTAATTGTTGATTGATGTAAAGCTGGGTGGGTTGACAATAGTATGAAGTCTATTGTCCTATTAAGTTCTTCAAAACCAATTTGAGTATGCCCTCAGCGCTAGACAGATGTTAACACTATTCCTTATGATACTTGAAGATACTTGATATCTTACAGACAAGGTAAAATTTATTATTCAACTCTTCCTTAGATTTGGCAACTTCTGGACAAAAGGGAACTTCTCCATTACTCTATTGACACAAGAGATCCAAGAACATAAAAATAGCCTATAAAAACAAGAAAAATACATTTCTAGCTCTCATCTAAGAACACAATACAAAAATGTATATTAATCTAGGTATTTATTACACATAACAATTCATTTTTTAATTAATCAAGGGATTTATCTAGGGGATATAAAGCCCAACTGTTTTGTTGGCTCCCCAATAGGAACGGTAGCCATTGCTAACAAATATCACTCATAAGTCATCTTAAAATAGTGATTACTTCACCATCTAGTCAGATTCCACCGCCCACTAGAACATGACCCCACCTGATTGAGTATCTGAAGGACATGTCCCTAAGGCCTTCATTCAACCCCAGAGAATTATTCTTAAATGCTAGTATCCTGCTTAGGTAATGTTGTCTTTTACTACTAACAGCATGTCGCGTTTTTAGGCTAACCTACAAGTTAGTACCAATAAAGGCGTTTTCAAGATCAACAACTGCCAGTAAACCCTTAATCAATTGGCAACAAGCTGTGATTGATTAATATAAGATAAGTTAATTATTTATTGTTAAATCAATAATCAACCCACTTGTAAATATAGTTGGGAATCATCCCTGTTGGAACATCAGTAATCTGACCAAATTAAATCTTGGCGAATTAGTTCTAATTCCACAAGAAATCAAAAACAACAATAATTCCTATATTTAGTTAAGCTCCACATCCGCTATGGGGTTTCTTACAATAAATCTCTCTTAGTGGATTTAGCATATGATATTATTGTCAATAAAGCTGGATTATGTGGGCATATTAAACCCCACCATATCCCCCGCTAGACCAGATCAAAGTAGATAGATTAGCAGAGTTAGACGCCATTTCCTTTAGGTCCTAAATCAGCCAGCATGGTTTAAATTTGATCTCAGCAGAGCTAAACCTTATTTTTCTTTGCTCAATGAATCTCTTTGTTCCCATTCTCCTTAATGTGTTACCTCTTTGTCTCCTTCTTGCTGATGCACCCTTTAAGCGCGGTTTCATGGCCTCATACTGCACCAGGACTACTTTGGTCAAACTTGAAAATAATATGTTCTGGTGAACCTGTATTCCTCAAGGTCATTTTTTATGACTCCTCGCCATACAAGGATCTTTTCAGTAAGTCTTGATGATAAATTCCTTAAATCCTGTACTCCTCATGATGGTATCTCCATTTTCAATTATAATGAATTCTTTAACTCTCTTTCCTCCTGCCTTTTCATGGCAGACCTAGTTACAATATGAGCTGATCCTTCCAAGCATTAAAGGTCTTCTTTAATCCCATCATAGTTAATCCCCTTCTCCCTGATAGTCAATGGAAGGTGGTAACACCACCAATACTCTTGATCATGGCAGTAAAACCAATATATATTTTCATTATTCAATTTCTTTCAAGGATGATCTTCATATAAAATATATATATATATATATTGATATATTTTAAATTTTTTTATTAATTTTTCTTTATTAATTATCTTAAATTATTTTTTAAATTTTTACTCTTCTTATATCCAATACTATGATTGTTTGCTATGTACCTGAATTACTATACATCCCTCAGCAATATTTCTGAGAATATAGGCATCCTTCACCAACTTGGTAATGATTTTGAATGGGCCCAACATATGGCATTCATCTTGTTTCTTTAACCAAATCCATAGGTGTCATAAAAAGCTACCTTATCACCCACATGGTATCTCTTTAGCATTAAATGGTTAGAATCATCTTGTTTTTTGCTCTATCTTTTCTTCAGAGTTGTATTAGATGCTTGAGATTTAACTTCCATCATAATATTGGCCAGTCAGGTTAATATTGGTCAGGACTCATCAACAATACTAGTTCTACTGCTGAAAAAAAGGCGGAAATTCATATCTTTGTTCATGAAAATGTTCAAACAATGTTTCCGGTTTTTGTATGAATAATTATATTGTATGTGAAGGTTACTGAACTTAAATAAGATCCTAAAGCGAATGTTTTACCGCTAACTTTCTTAGCATTGCTGCTGGGTACTGCTGACTCTAACTACCCTTACGTTCAGTTGCAGTTAGTATAGAATGGATACCACTCCTCTGATCACCATTTGTTTGTTAAGTCTTGGTATCACATAGAAGGTGAAGTTGATTCCATTATCATTGATTAATACTTGTGGACATTCATGCCAGTAAATTACTTAGTCCTGGATGAATTTTGCGGTGCTAGTTGCATCCATCTGATTCAAGGCTTTAGTTTTGACCTTTCTGGTCAGATGGTCTATTGCGACTATTTTGTACTTTACTCCCTCAATACTGACACTTAGTGGCCCCATCACATCAATCAACACTATGTGCCATGCGAACTCAGGGTGCACTACCCAATAGCTCTTCACATTCTTGTGAGCTTGTGAAGTTGAAATTCCACACAACAGGCTAGATATACGCTACTTTATAATTTATCAAATCACAGTAATAATACTGGCAAAAAATAGATAGTACTTTTCTCATGTTATTATGTCCTACAACCTTATGAGCTGCTTGAATAATTGTGGAACTTTCTAATGGTTTAGAAAATAAATACTCTTTTCACTAAATAATTTTTATAGTTGTCTTTTTTTCATCTCCAAGTTTTCCATACTTTTTCAGCACGTTATGAATCTCTTGGGGTTCATCTTTTTATATTTCCTTTAATCATATGTTGAATAGTTTATCTGTTTGATAAGACATGGCATAACCGCAGGTAATCTTGATAACCCATCAGCATTCAGATGGGCTTCTCACTCCCTGTAAACAATTTTGAAATAATAGTCTTGCAACTTCAAAGCCCAAGTGAGCCAGTCCCCCTCTGGCTCTTTAAAATTATGCGACCAGTATAGAATGAGTGGTTGGATAAAATCCTGAAGTGTGTCCCATTAATATGCACTCTAACTCGTTTACAGTCATATATTCATGAGGCATATATGATCCGTCATGGTGTACTTCCTTTCAGCTGGCATAAATGTCCAACTAACATAAGACACTGGTTGCTCATCCCTGGAACTATCAACTTGGCTTAAAACGGCACTTATTGCCATTAATGAAGCGCCAAATTAAATTATAAAAGCTCATTTAAAATCCAGATAATTTAAAACAGAATTAGACATCAGGTATCTAAATAATACATCAAACAAATCTTAAGCTTGTTTATTCCATTCACATCCCTTTTCTAGATCATTAAATATATGGATCTATGTTTGGCAAATCTTATAAAGTATTTGATGATTTGGCGATGGTAGCCAAACATCACTAAAAAGACTTGTATATCATGAACACTCCTTGTGTTGATATCCATTTGATAGCCAGTGTTTTATGATGTTGAGTTTGCAACCCATTGGAGTTAATCAGAAACTCCATATTTTCAAACTCTTTCATGGAAACATGACGTTTTCTTTTCTTGATTCTCAAATTGGCTGCCACCAGACGTTTGAACACTTCTTTTTAAATGTCCAAGATGATTGGTGAATGTCTAACTAAAAACTTTGTCATTGTCTAGATATACTAAAAAGCAGGACAAATTCTAATCGCCTAAGATGGAATTCATTTCCTTATGCAAAGGTAGCCGGCGCGTTACATATTCCATGTAGCATTTTAGTTGGGTGATATAATCCTTGTGCATTGATTTAAAAACTTTACTAGAACTTCTTTTCAGAAAGTCTATCTTCCAATACCATGAAATCAGATCAAAGGCCAAAAAGAACTTTGCATCACTTAGATAATTGAGAGCGTCATCTATCCTTGACAAGGGATTTAATCCTTCTTTATGACTTTGTTTAAGGAAATAATAGATTTCCACGTGATTGAAACCATCCTTTTTAGTTACTATCAAGATCAGACTGACCCACGGACTCAATGAAGGCAAGAGGAGCCCATGCTCAGCCGTTTACTAATTTACGTGGTAACTACTGCCTCAGTAGCTTTGGATTGTTGGCCTGGTCTCATTTGTATTTTCAGTGATTCCCAATATCATCTTTATGTAATTGCATCTTTTGCGCATCCTAGGTCATGATTATCCAGGGCAAATAACATCCAATATTTTTCAAATAATGGAGTGTTTTCCCTGCTTTTGATTTTTGATAACCCAGAAAGTTTCTCTCAATCTACTAGTATATGGATATTTTTTAGAAACATCCTCTGGAAATTCCATCTCATATAAAGTCCCAAAACAATAAATTTCTCTAATTTTGTTGATTGGGATTAAATGAGCAATCGTGGCAACTTGGTTCTTCACCACAATCATTGGATTTTAACTCAGATTGGCCAGTAAAACCTAATTTTCATTTGGTCTGTAATTATGATCCCAAAAGCTACCCAAGGCTCCATTCTTGACTTTTCCAGGGGGTAAAGATCTCTACATCTAATTGTTCCAGAATTTCTAGAGGTAACCATGTTTACCTACTATTTGTGTTACAAGAAGAGATGAGATGACTGACGTTCTCACACTCTCTGGTATTCCGTGGTTCTTGAGAATCTGTGTTGGCATCTTCCAAATTTTCCTCCCAGCTAACTTGTATTAAATTTAAATTGTGCTGTCATTGTAAATTAAATTTAAAAGTTAGTCTTCTTAGTTGATGGAACTTCCCCATTTTGGTGATACTAAAGGCAACTGTTAGGAAACCTTTTGAAATGTTGATGTGGTGCATTTTTGGGAATTTTTACCTTCTATGTTGGGTGATGTAATTCATTCCCCTCAAAATTTGATAACATTTAAAAAGGATTTTTTTATGACCAATCAACAATTTAAATATAAAATTTCAACCTTATTAGCATAAGTCAAAGATCTTACCTTTGAAGCATGTCAATTAACTTGACCCTGTACTAAGTTCACCCCTATAAATATCTCTGATATTCATAATAAATAGTGATCACGTTATAAACTTTGTATAATGATTCACCGCTTATTTTCAACTTGTGAAGCCAAAAATATTGAAATATCACAACCTGCTATATACTATGACTTTTGAAGTCAAAGTTTATTAAACTATTAAGGAAAAACTTAACTCTGAGCTTTTACTAGTATCACAAAACTACTAAGTTCGTAGCCTTTGAAGCACCTGCTTAACTTACTTTCTGGGCGAAATTCTGATAGTGGTGCTTTCTGCCAGGTTTGCTTCCAAGTCTTCTTGTGAAAACATATTTTCATAAATTATGAATAATTTTAGCAAATGTAGTCCCTCATCAGAGGAAATGATGAGTATCACCTAATAGATACATAATACCTGACAGGAGATACCCTCAGCTAATACTAATTAAATTCAAATTTATGCCGCCATGACTTTGACCATTGAAGGCACTGAAAATACACTTAAGCATATTTAACCCGCAGATGTTAGCTCTTGAATTACTGTGATTAATTGCAGGGACTATTCTCCAAGTGGGAGACAAAATAAATCTCAGACATCAAGGGTGCCTAATAACAGTATGCATCTTTATGTATCAGCTATTTTACAGAGTACTGACGTTATTGTCAGGATTCTGACCCAAATTGGAGATTCAGATGAGTTGAAATGTGGGATTTGAACCCAAACTGTCTAAATAGATGAAACCATTATCAGGGATAATCCCCAACGAAATTCCAGCCCTCTAGATATTGGGGACAATCTCCAACTAATTTCAAGTTGTAAAGTTGGGGTTCAAACCCAATCTTTACGGCGAACAAATCCCAATTGGAAATGAGAAATAGATCTTGACTTAATACACATGGAGATTAACTGAGAAACCCATATATAACAATGTTTTCTAATCAATAGACTTTACTCTATCTTTTTATCAATTTAGATTAAAATTGGCTGTTATATTTTGATGGTTGAATCAAAAATAAACCCTTTGAGAAAACCATCAATGCTGATAGAGTACTCCAACTGATAGATCCTTTGGTTCTTTTTGATTCATATTCATAATCTGATAAATTAAATTCACCTCATAACTGCTCTGATTGCATCTAAAGTAACCCAATTATTATAGATGATAATAGCTATGATATAATTGTATTATGCCGATTATGGGACCACTTGGGTGCAAAGTGGTCTCACAGCATTAATTAAACTGCACCTCCTAAATTAGTGCACTTATCTTAATGCACTAAGGCGGAATTTTGGTTTCAATTAATGAAATCAATTTATTAAGCACTTAATCATAGACGTCCTGATTAAGGGAGTACTTAATTCTATTGAGAGGCCTGCTGACATCCCGATTAGGAGTGCATCATCTTTTATGTTCATATATATTATATTATCCCCATTTATTGTTATTTGTCAAGTTATGACATAGTTCATATTGGGAAGATTTTATTGTTGAGTTTGCAACCTAAAATCATCCCGTTTATGAGAGTAAAATTGCCTTCAATTAGGCTGAAATGATTGTTAAGTTTAGTCAATTAATGGGCTGAATTGACTTAAGGGATATTTCATGATTATTTCCATGAGCAGAAGAGGATTGGTATAATATGAATGAACTCATCTAATAGATGAGTTCATCCAGGAGATTCCCAAGAGGTATATAATACCAGCGCCTAGCCAATTATTAAACATTTTCATTTACCATTTAAATATTGATCATTAATAACTACTGTCGCTTAGTTTATTAATTATTGTTATCCATCTGTCATCCATCTGATATTTGTATCTATTGCCTTTATGTCTATATTAGATAGTTGTGTGCATTTATACTTCCTGAAGAGAAGTACTTATATACCTGCCAGAGAAGTAGTCCCAAGTATAGAGGAATAATTTCCTAATTTTATATGAAGACAGAAGGTCTCATAATTATTGTTGCCAGTAGACTTAAGAACGGTGAGTGTACCAGAGTTACTTGGCTACTATTGAGGATTATCAGAGAATCTACTTCCCAATTATGAGCAGGAGTTTCATTTAAAAGCGAGTTTTTATCCTCAAATTCATTGTTAAGTCAATTTAGCTTGCACCATCAGTTAAAACTTAACATTGGCCTTCATTTATTTTATCTAGGAAGTAATAATAGTTAGATTTATTAATCCAGGGACGTTAACCTGAGGAAAGACTTTCCAGTCAAGGAAAGCAAACTACTTTTAATCCAGCACCCTAAAGTTTGGGTTTCTGGGCCCACAAATTAAAAAAGGACAAGTGGTCTAAACCCTTGGTACCCACAAAACTGATTCTCTCTGCCAGGTCTACCTCAAGTTCATGGTGCAACTAATTTCTAATAAACAATAAAAATTCGGCGTTAGATCCCTCTCTGGATCAGGAACACCTTAACTATGTGGCGAAATTACCCACTGTAATATGTGGGATCAAACAAAGAATTCTCACCATTGAGAAATGGCAACTTAAACTTTGTGATGCAACTACCGAGCTAAAAAGCAAAATTTGGCAGCTAACCCCACTTGTTTCCACTAAATCAGCCCTTTGTGCCACCCACAATCAAGTGATTCAATAATTGAAGATATCAACAACTTACGAAGTCAGATGGACGCTCTCCACCCTCATGTTTTCCCAGCAATGGCAGTTCCTCTTCAGGTGAAAATGCATCCCCAGAGTCAATTCACATAGTTCAGCCATTAACCCCCCAGTGGCACATTCAAACCGTCAAAGAGAGGTACTTCCTAGGTGAAGGGAGTATCTTCTCTTTCCTATTTTGTTATGAAGGTGCCATGGAGGAAAATACTGACACCCAACGTTGCAAACACCTAACAACTGTATTAATCGCATAGCTTAAGGCATTATGGCACCTCATCTAATGCATTGTCAGACTTGGGATGACTCCAAGGCTGCTTTCTTTGGGAATTCGGGAGCAACTTAACCTTATCTAACCAAAAGCAACTTTTTAGGGCATAAGCCTTAGTTGGGGAGAAACTGTCACTGAGTTTGCTCAACATTTTTACCTTGATGCTCGAAAGTTGGCTGCCAGAAAATGTCTTACTTTAGATGACGCTATTACTGCTTCATTTTTAGTGTTTAATTATATGGCTAACATTATACTATATCTTAAAGCTTGAAGTCTAACTGGACGTCTCTTCTCCATATCAAAGAAGCCATTTTGGAGATTTTAGTTAATCTAATCAAACCCATTGTGCCCATTGCTTTAATACTAAATAGATCATCACCAAGTGCTAGCGGTTACACCCACCAAGTCGCTACCCCCAGATATCCTGCACTTTTTGCAAGAGAAACAACCATACTGAAACACTTGGCACATCTTTATATGTAGGCCGGTAAAAGATCAGTCAGTATATGGCATGAGGCTCCCTACGCTGACGACAATCAGGTGCCTCAAGACCCTTGTAATAGCTCTAAACCTATGCCCAGCACCTCAGGATGCTTTGTATTATTGACACCTGTAGAAGTTGGTGTACCCCTTCCTATCCAAGGGAATAAAGATCTCCAGCTTTCTTATTTTTATGTTGGTCAATTACCCAAACAAAGTTTGGCGGTCAGCTCCTCTTGGAAAGCCAAGCATGGGCAGATAAAACTTCTGAATGCATTGAACAGCCCCAAGCTTGGCCACGGCAGAAACATCCGCTAGATTCACTACAAATCCCTAATGCCAGTTTACTATCTGTTAATTACCAGTTTGGATCGTTGGTAGTTTGAGTAGAGGTAGTCATACATAAGGTTAAAGTCCTGGCAATAATTAACACCAGCTCCCCAGTTAACGTTATTTCCTCCTAACTTATCCTGAAGATAAAAATGGCTCCAGACTTTATTCATGAAGCTGATTATAGGACGGCCTGTAATCAGTCAACTAAGGAAATAGAAGTCTATTCCGCCTTACCCCTCCAATTTAGGCAACTTTTATATAAATCCTTCACCATTACATTAAGAAAAGATACTTATGAGTTGCTTATTGGGGTCCAACTAATGTGGGAGTTTAACTGCATTATCAACCACTAAGAAAAATACCTGTTCCTACTAAGGTATTGGATCCCATTGATATTGGAGCTTCCCATCAAAAGTAAAGGAGCCCCAAAGAAACAAACATGCCTCCTCAAATATCCGTCCTTCATTTGTAAATTTAATTATCAGGTCTTAGGTGAAAAACTAAGTTACCCCCTGAGGCAGTAGACGCCAAAGATGGGATCCCTCTGTATGCCCCCCATCCAATTACAATACCCTCTGACTCCCAATTTATTGTGAATAAGGGATCGAGATCTTCACTCCTTCTAATCAAGTTTTAAGCTAAGTGGACACCCAAACCCTTCAATAAAAGAAGCGTTGACCTGCCCAGTGTTTTTGGATCCTGCCTATGGGAAATCTATCTCTATATATTAGGGAATTTAACAAATCAATCCCTCCAATTCCCTCAGCATGCCCCTATCACTTATGTAAAAATATTTCTCATTAAGAATATTCCCAGCGTAGCTGTTTTGGCTCGTTACAGGATTTAGGATTTGATCCCCTACACACCACAGCTCTTATTAAAAGTAAAATTTGAAATAATCTCACCTCTATTGAATGCCAAAATGTCAAAGACCTCATTTGGGAGTATTGTGATATTTTTAGACCAAGTAAATTGGAATAATGTCCTGAGTAATTTACCAAATTGAGACTAAGGGTCACCATCCATTTAAATTTTGGCCATATAGAAAATCTAAAGTGGAGGAAGCTCAAGTGCCTTAAAGTTGCAGCAATTGTTGGAGGTCGGGTTACTTGTGCCTTCTAAAAGCCTGTGGGCTTCCTCACTCTTATTAATTTAGAAGAAGAATGGTGGCCATCGTGTTGTCATGGATTATCGCCGCTTCAATTCAATCAACAGAAAATATAGCCATCCTTTGCCGCGTAGAGATGATTCCTTATGCTTGATGGCAGGTTCCCACTGTTTTTTGGCTATAGATCTTTCCAGTGGGTACTGGGAAATTGATTTGTCACTGTAGATCGTGAAGAATGTGCCCTCATTTCAAGCGATGATCTAATTGAGCCCACTCAAATGCCGCAGGGTTATGTAACGCCCCTACTACCTTTCAACGCGCCATGGACGGAATTTTAAGTGACTTGAAACGTTTGTGTTTGCTAGTCTATCTCAACAATATTACCAGTTTTTGAGAACTTTTACTGAGCACATAGATCATCCTTAGCAAGTTTTTCAGCGGTTAAGGCAAGCCTCATTAAAACTAAAACCACCAAAATTCTCCTTCTTTTAGAGAAAAAAATGGATTTTCTGGGCCATAATATAGGTATAACCGGAATATCCACAATGGATGTTAAGATTATGGTCTTTTATAAGATGTTCCCCCTAAAATCCTACAAGACGTAGAAGTTTTTTTGGGAATGGTGGGATATTATCACCAGTTTATATCCCATTTTGCTGACACCTTTGAGCCTCTAGTGTATTTATTGAAGAAGGGCATACCCTTCCAATGGAAAGAAGAGCAACAGCAGGCTTTTGACCTATCAAACTCATCTCTATACCATTCACCTGTACTTATACATCCCAGCTTTGATAAACCCTTTCTCATTTTTTACTGATGCCAGTGATATCCATCGGAGCAATACTATCATAGCATTTTCAAAACTTGTTGGACCATCCTATCACATACTATAGTAAAACTTTGATCATAGCTGAACGCATCTATAGTGTTACAGAGCACGAATGCTTTGTGGTCCTATTGAATATTATGCATTTTCAATCCTAATTATATAGGTTTCATTTTACACTAGTACCACTAGTGCTTCTGTGTGATGGTTACAACAAATGAAGGATTATGACGGGAGGTTAGCCTGATGAGCGTGAAAGCTATAAAATTACGACTTTTCCATCATTCATTGACCATGTCCCATCTACCAAATGTGTATTGCTTATCCAGGCTCCCCATCTTAACTCTAACTGCCCTGAGGATGATTAATCTATGACATCTTAACCCAGTCACATATATGGAAAGATAAAACCCCCTGACTCTTGAAAAAAATTAACAAAAAAAGTCGGCAAACCTCCAAGTTAAAAATGGTAAATTGAATAAAATCGTATACCAAAAATGGTTGCCCTATATATGAATCTCAGTTTAAATTGACATCATATTAGAGGTACATTGCAATTTGGCCATGGGAAATTCAGAAAACATACCATTGGCTCAAGACTCAATGATATTGGGAAGGAATGCTGGTTTTAATCCAAGATGTGTTAGAGTCTTTCCTGGTAGGTAAAAGTCAAGCTTGACCTATCCAAGACCTCAACATCCGGTGGTTCCACCTTATAAACCCTTCCATACTAAGAGTATTAATGTTGTGGGACCTCTCCCTCGAGCCTCTAATGGTCATTGGTTCCTCCTCATAGCATTAGATTATATAACTAAGTGGATTGAAGCTGTACACTACCCTCAGCTTTGGCAAAAGCTACCGCCACGTTTTTATATAATTGGATTATCACCCAGCATGGGTGCCCTAATAAATTCTTTCTTATAATAATAAACTTCTGATCATTGCTGATGAAAGATTTAGCTAAACTGATGAGGACCACACAGGTATTATCCACCCAACTACCATCCTTCAACCAATGTAATGCTAGAGTGAGCAAATGGTACACTAAATGCAACCCTCCAGAAAATGGTTTTGACTGGCCCCCTTAATTGGCCCCATTATTTGTCTAGTGCAATTCTGGCCTATAGGATCAGATATTGTTGAATAATTAAGATGTTGCCCTTCCAAGCGTTGTACGGAAAAAATCCTCAGCTGCCTTATAAAGTGCAGGGTATGCTTGACTAGCCTCCCCCAAAGCCCCTGAAGTCACTATGCAAATTATTTCTAATGAAAGTATCTGAGACAGGCCCTGGCTTCTGAGAACCTATCTGCTACAACTAGTAGAGACTAAATTGGTTTAATGACAAACATGAACCTCTGCACACCTTCAAACCAGGTGATCTAGTTCTTTTCTACCACTATTGGCTGGGGAGTCATGATAACAAATTGGGCTCTAACTGGATGGAGCCCTACAAAGTCATTTATAAGTGTGGCATAAACACTCAATTGTATATAACATTCAGTGTACTGTGGTAAATTGTGTACATAATTACTATCTCCATCCGTTCTCCCCACTACGCTAAGATCTAGAGGGGGGTGCTCCTTGATTCCTTCCAGATAGGAGATTTGGATGAGTTGGATGATAGGGTTTTTAACTAAACTTTTCAATTAGATGAAACCATTATTGGGGATATTTCTGACGAGATTCCAGCCCTTTAGATATTGGGGACACTCCCCAACTAATTCAAGCCCTAAAATCATGGTTAAAACCTGATCTATTTGGCAAACAAATCCCAATTAGAAATGAGATATAGATATTGGCTTAGTATGCATGGAAATTGGGGTGTGGCATAGTCAGGATGGGCATCCCATTATTACCCCTCAGGACACAAGTTCCAATCCCATAGTGACAGAGATTGTATTTCTGTGCCAAGAGGATATCAATACATGTGGATTCGTGCACCATGCCTCAGTCCAACCAAGCGAATTAGTGAAGTTAGATCATGTAATTCTGGCCTATTAGAATATGCGCAGGAAGGTTTTACCCCCAGTACATGGGTTTTGTCCTCCACTCCTATACTTTAGCTCCCTACTCTTTATTCCTCATATTGATGTAGTATATTTATCCCAAGGTCAGCCCACCTCAAATAAAAATTAGTACGCATGGAGATTGACTGAGCAAAACTCCCATATAACAATGTTAACTAAGCACTAAACTTAACTCTCTCTTTCATCAATTTAAAGCTAAAATTGGCCTTCATTTATTTTATTTAGGAAGTAATAATAGTTATGATTTACAATATCATTGACTTTAACCTGAGGAAAGACTTTACAGTCAATAAAATTAAACTACTTTTAACCAGCACCCTGAAACTTTGGGTTTCTAGGCCTACAAATTAAAAAGGGACAAGTGATCTAAACCCTTAATCCCAACAGTTTAGTTGGCTTTCATGGAGCAATATCTCAGGCAGTATGAACATCCTAATACCCATAACTTATATCAAAACTTGGGTTTACACCCCACCAAGTTTCAACGTCAGTTGATATATGGCTCAACAATTTCACTCTCAGTTAGCCAGTTTTTACAGATCTGCTTCTAACTTTGGCTATGATAAATGTGAAGCCATTTTTAATAATAGAAAACAAATTAAAAAATTACATAATCAACTGAATCAAAAGAGATAATGGAGCTGCAGTTTATTTATGCCATGAAATAGCTCAGCAGATTACTGAAGCTTCTAACCCTATTCATCAACGAGTCAACAATATTGAAAGTGATTTCTCATCTCGTTTGGTCTAATTGAGGACCCAGTATATAGGCGATGGACAGCGCCGGCCTCATTATTGAAGAAAACCACAATTATACCTCCTTATGCCACATTTGCTAATGCTCCCACCCCGATGCTGTCTGCCATGGTCTGCCAACTAAAGTGGGCGCTGGACAAAAGTTTCCCCATAGCTTCCTCCCTTTGATATGGCTTCCTAGGCTGTTAACTGAGGTGCAAAAATTTAAATTTTTTATTTATTTGAATAAAACCTTTATTTTGCCCATTTGCAAATAAAGATGAGTGGTGGCTCCCCCTTTTTGGGTTGGGCACCACTAGTGCTAAAAAAGAATACTCAGTATGAAAACCAGTATCTTTTAGCTTAATTAGTTACTTAACTATTTTGTTAAAGTTGTGGGTCCATTTTGTGAAGTCTAACCGGGGCTAGAGGTTCTCCTGGACCCCTGTCCCCTAGATCCCCTTTTGTGGTGCTGGAACCTATTGATGAATGTCGTCCTACTGGACTTGCTAGGGATGAGGGCCCACATGGGCCACCAGGGCAACCTGGACCCCAAACTTCTACTGTCTTAATTCTTAATTTTAAAATTTTGCCCTATTGAAAATAAGAGTTCAAGCATTAGAAAAACAGATATGAGTCATAGCTCATGGATGTTACCTTTTATTAGAGGCATTAATTGATCTGAGTTGTGCCTTAACTAATTTGTTGGAGAGCATTGACAATGCTCATAGCCAATGTTAAATTATCATATTTTCAAGCAACTCAAGTTGCAGTGTTAACTGCTTCAAATGATCATTTAACTGAAAGTAAGGATTGCTTGAAAACAAGCAAAATGTGAGGCTTGCATCAGCTTCCACTTGACGTCAATCTTTTTTGTAATCACCTCACATTATGGGTCAAAATCTAGAGGATGATTGTAAAAGCTTATGACAACAGGTTGATCAGGTTTTTCCTCAAAACCCATTTTTTTGAGTCTGAACCTTATGAAGCTGATCATGTAATGGTACTGTCTGTTCATGTACTATATGGTGAATCACATTATTTTTAACCTACCTACAAAGAAAAGTATGATCCTGGTGAAGGTAGTATTTATTACTTAAAATTTGTTTATGAAGGAGCCATGGAGGAAGCAACTGATCACCAAAAAGTGCAACACATTGCCTCTTGTCTAAGCAGTTTTGCTCAAGAAATTATGGTTCCACACCTTATGGTTTGCCACATCTGGTCTCAAATTAAAAACTGCCTTTATTAAAGAATTTTGAAGTGATCAAAACTTATCCAACTAAAAAAAGGCATTTATGAGTAAAATATTGATTGAGGAGAGGCAGCTCAAGATCTTTTCAAGTGTCTTTATCATGATACCCAAACTCTTACTACATTTGATTTCATCACCTTAGATGATGCTATCTCCGCTGTAATGACTGCCTTTTCCTCGTTACTCAATTGCTGTTTCATTTAAAGTCACTTAAATGAAATTTGTGATCTATTAGTAATATAAAGGTTGAATAAATGAAGATACCTAATGGTGAGGTGCACTCATCTACATCTAATCCACCTCAAACCTATGTGTTACGCGGTACCTCATAAAAGCAAACCCAAATTTAAAAAAAGAGTCCTGCGGTTATTGTGGATTATGTGGCCATATGGAAAAATAATGCTGGAAGAAACAAGCCAATGAGGAAATAATGAGGAGTCAGCATAGGGCACGAGGCTCCCTGTGTTGACCAACTTCTTTTGCCTCAATCTTAAATTTCTAGTCCATCTAAGGATTGTTATGTGATTTCTGCTCAAGGTGACCTAGATGTCCCTTTAAATTAGTTGGTAAATATATTATTTCATCTTATGTCTTCTGTTTTATCTTCAACTCTAATCTGGTATGTTTTTACTTCTATAATTTTAATTCCACATTTTGTTACTGATGTGACTTGAGTGGAAGAATTGCTTCACAAAGTAAAAGGTTTAGCCATCATTGACATGGGTCACTATTAGTGTGATATCATCCTGACTTATAAAAAAATCATAATCGCACCAGATATAATCACTCTCAAGAATATGGCACTGCTAGGAATTCCTAAACTAAAATTATAGGAGCCTATTCCTCTCTCCCTATGAGATTTGGGAAATTGGTTGTTTCAGCCCTGAAGTAGTGTTAAACAGTAACTGTTATGATCTCCTCTTGGGAACCCAGTTTTTAATTGATTTTGATGCGAATAATGTCATAAGTATTATTACCTTTCTTGAATGGTTAATGAGTCCCATTAGTTTAAAAGATGATTATATTGATAAGATTAAACTTAATTAATAAGTTTGTTTATTGGAATACCCTAAATATCTTCTTCATCTTAAATACCAGATATTGGAATTTAAAAACAATCTCTATACTCACCATCTAGTACTAAAAAAAAAACAATCTCTATACTCCTTCAGTTTGTACAGCAGTGGGAATGCCTTTATCTTTAACCAACCCAACCACTGTTCCTCCTAAAGCTCAAGTTATTATTGATATAGGAGTATAAGTATTTTTACCAGCTGACCATATATTAGGAAATTTCATGTAACGCTAACCCTTCTCATTTAGAGGCATTAACTTGCCCTGCGATCCTTGATCCTGCTTACAATGGAATTATCCTAGTTTGATTAGCAAATCTTACCTCTTGACCTGTATAAATATAAAGATATAATCATGTTGCTTATGTGTGGCCTACTCCTATAAATTTTTATCATCTGTCACTGGTTGTGAGGAGTTACAGGACTATGGGCTGGGTGAAACACCTACTATTGACAGGGTTGAGGTGAAATTTGGAGATTCAATTTCTCCAGAACAACAACGATAAGTAGAGGCTCATATCTAATAGTATGTGGTTATATTTGCAAAATGGTTACTGTGATTTTGGGTAATAAAAAATGTACAACATAAAGTAAAAACTGGAGATGATTTCCTATTTAAGATCAATCTTACCAAAAATTTAAGGTCAAGGAGGTTTAAGTAGCTATTGAAATGAAGCAATAACTAGACTCTAGCATATTAACTCCTTCACAGAGCCCATTGCCTTCCCCCTTACTTCTGGTCTGTAAAAAAGCTAAGGTCATAGGGTGGTCATAGATTATCAACTTCTTAATGTTATTACTAAAAAAGATTCATATCCATTACCCCATTTTGATGATTCACTATTATTATCTGAGTCACATTTCTTTTCAGCCATAGCCTGGCTAGTGGTTACTGACAAAAGTGAGAATTGCCCAAAGGATTGTCGTAAATATACTTTATTTTTAAATTTATTGCGGGGAAGGCCGACCATGGGATGGACACTTCTGAATATGACTCAGACGAGACAAAACTTAGTACCTGGGGAGGCACCCCAGAGAAGCGATGCTATCTCTTGTTGCCAGCGGGAACGCCACTTATGGGAAGGGGAGGGAACGTGTATAGGGGACGTAGCCACTATTGAGCACGTGTGGAGGAAGGGGTCTGATTTGATGAACCAGACTGGGAACCAGGAGGAGACCAGCTGTCGGCGACGCAGTGGGAGATATCCAAACATCCACACTTGAAAGTGATCCACCAAATGAGACTGGAATCTGTGGACAGCTTCAGGGAGGGTGGGGATGGATCCAGCGATGGCATCCAAGACAATCGTGTGGATAGTCCACATGGCGATTGCAACCACCAGAGCACGGAGGGAGGGTGGGAGGGGGAGGCCATTGATGAAGCAAACATATCTCTTGACAGACTGAAGGGATGTGTTTGATCCTGGCCTAGCAGACGTTGGAGTTCGCGCCATATTACTTTAGAGGTGGGGCACTTCTCCAGGCGGTGAAACAGCGTTCCATACTGGCCACACACGACGCAGGATGAGTGTAAAGCATTAGAGCGCTCAGCTGTACGATACACCCGCCTCAGGCAGCGCCACACATGGGAGCGGACTTGAGGCTGCAACAGAGGATGGTGTGCGTATTTCCAGATAGTTTTTGGGTCTCAGTGGAATAAGGGATGTCCATCATGTCCAGGTAGTCCACCCTGGATAGGACTTGGGGTCGAATGGGGATCACGCCATCATGGATGGGTAGCCCCTGTACCTCTTGTGTGAACTAGGAGAGGGGCGGCTTCTTCAGGTTGTATGTCCACTAATACAAATTCTCCACTCTGCGCTTCGCATGGAGAGTAGGATTCGTTTGTAGTGGGTTTTGGTCCCGTGAGGACCTGTGGCTGATGTGTGTGATGCGAGGTATCTCATCAGGGAGTGGGGGTTTGATGGATTGTTGAGGCCTAAGGCTCAGGAGAAGTTGGAGCGGGCTGCGCGGGACCAGTGTTGGGATGGGAGTGTAGGAGCAGTGATGGCTGCAATCCAGGTGCCCAGGATCTTGGCGGCATGGGCTTTGAAGTCAAGTAGGCCCATGCCACCATGATGATGAGGGCCAAACATGACCTCTAGCTGTACTGGTGGAGGGCGGCCTGACCAAAGCCAACCTTGTAGCAAAACATACAGGGATTTGAAGAAGCTTGGGGAGAAGGGGATGGCATGGGCTCCGAACCAGACTTTGGATAGGAGCATAGAGTTGGCAAGAACAACCCTGCCAGTGAGGGTAGTAGGGTGGGCTCTGAGAGAGGCAATTCGCTTCGTCACGTTGTCAAGTATATGGCACTCCATTACTGCTGACGCGTATCCACCTGCCTCCAACCACACGCCCAGATGGCGTACCGGTCCTATGGTAGGTCGTGGCACAAAGGGGAGCACCAGTGGAGCGGTGTGTTTTGAGTTAGTAATGCGTGGACGTGGGCGAGCAGATGGGCCAGGTTGGGAACTACTTGCTGGGGCCCAGAAGATCTGAAACTGACCAAGGAGGATGATTTCGGTTTTGGAGGCGTTCAGTGCCGTGTTGCTTACCTGGGAATATTCCTGGATGAGAGCTTCAAGCGCGCGTGCATCTTGATTATTAGACACCCCCACCACACAATCATCTGCAAACGCCATTATCTTGACTGGGGCTTAGCCTGGCACATGGACCCCAGTGAGTTGGGCATTCACATTTCGCAGTAGTGGGTCAAGGATGAAGTTGTATAAGAGTGGGCTGAGGGGGTCCCCTTGTCTCAAGCCTCTTTGAGGGTGGACTACTTCCGTTAGGAAGCCAGGGCCACGCACTGCCATTGTTGCAGATTCTGTGAGCAGCATTACCCAGTTGATGAAGCGAGGGGGTAAGCGGAATTGATATAGCAGGCCCTGAGGTATTCCCAGTTTACTCTATCATAGGCCTTTTGTTGGTCCAAGAATACAAGTGCCCCAGAGGCTGTGGACTGACACACATTAGCCACAGAGTGCACATTATCCCAAATCGACCTTCTGGGGATGAAACCAAATTGTTCTGGGGAGATGGTGGCAGATGCTACAGTCCCTAAACGGTTAGCCATGATTTTTGTTGAAATTTTGGTGTCTGTGTTTGTTAGAGAAATGGGGCGCCAGTTGGCTAAGTCTAGCCTATTCCCTTTCTTGAAGAGTGTGATCATAAAGGCCTCATGTCCTCCTGGTAGAAGGCGCGTTTCCAACAGGCTTTGGTTGAGTGAGGCTAGCAGCAATGGGGATATATATTTAAAATATTTTTTGTAGAACTCATATGGAATGCCATCTGGGCCTGGGCATTTTTGGTTTGGTGCACCACGAATGGTAGTCCATAATTCATTCGGAGTAATTAAATTCATTATTTCTGGGTATTGGAAAATGGTGCGGATATGAGCTCTGTCGAGAAATTCCACCATTTCAGCCAGCTGAATTGGTTCAGCTCGATATAACTCGGAGTAATATCTTTGCATTTTGATTGCCACTTTGGCCAGTGTGTCCACAATAGAATTATCCAATCTTCGCACCTGTGTGCAGGCCATGCTCTGGCGTGGTGCAAAAAATTTTTGGTAGAAGTATGTGGTGCACTTGTCGCCTTTAGTGATGCATGTGGCCCTGTGTTGGACACAAACCTGATGTTTGTGTTGCCTTTCAAGTGCGTTGAGGTGGGCGGCTGCCTCCGCCCACTTCTGGCCCCATGCAGGGCTATATCCTGAGGCTGGAATGTTGGACTCCAAGTGGGCCAATTCTGCCAGTGCGCGCGATATAACCACCAATGTGGCTCATGAGCGTCTGGATGAGAGATGGCAATAGTGGCGGATGGTGTCTTCTTTGAAAGTTGCCCATGTGGAAATGGGGTCCGCGCAAAACGGTGCAACAAACAACTTTGCCAAAGTTGCCTCTTCCAACCATGTGGAAAATCCTGGTGACGCGAGCTCTGGGGGGTGGATTTTGCACCAATGTGGGGCCTTTGCAACTGTGACGGGTAAGTGGTATGTTATCGAGACCAGTCAGTGGTCAGAGAATTCCATTTTTGTTGTTTTGAAGTGGGAGATGTGGGGTTGGAATTTCGCCAGTGCTAGAATAAGGTTGATGCGGGTCATGGACCTTAATTGGCCATTGTGGACATGGGGATGCATCATGTTTTTGAGCAGTGGGGCATGTCACAGCAGCGCATCCATTAACTCAAGGGTGGCTTTTAGAACGCATAGTTCTACATGACCCTGTGGGGCGTGGGGTGAGGGCGGCCACCAGTCCATTGGTGAGGTTAGCCAACAGTTCATGTCGCCAATAAGGAAAGAATTGGGGGGTAGCGGGAGGGATTTGACCGACGAGAAAAATTCCCGACGCTCTTGTGCACCGTTTGGGGCGTAAATGTTGACGATTGTGTGTGCAACATTGGCCCATGAGAAGGTGACAACGAGCACTCGGCCATTTAGGAATGTTTCTGAAGATGAAAATTTGAAAAAATTGTTTTTCTGAATTAGCACCCCACAGTGCTTCGACCAAAAGGATAGGGATGGTAGGAGCATTGTTTTCCAAGCTTCCTTGGAACCTCGTGGACAGTGGGTTTCCTGGATGGCCAGGATATCCACGGGTAAATTGTTTTGTAAAAAACTCAGTTTCCTAGCCCGGGATGGGGAGGCCTTGAGTCCAGCGATATTCAGCGTCCCTAGAGTGAAGGTTTCCCCCATTGCACCTTAGGTGCGAGGAGGTGGGCCCCAGGCCCACCAGCCTCTTCCAGGTCCCCACGGGCTTTCACAGCAGCGCGGGTATTAGCAGCAACGCTATCAGGGTTTTTGTTAATTTTTGTAGAAAGAGTCGCGTTGGCTTTGGCCTTTGCTTTTTGTTTTCCCAACGTCGGACGAATTTTTTGTGGTGCAGATAAGTTTGGTGCACCATTGAGTGGGGCAAAAAAAATTTTTTGTTTGGGATAGGTCCCAAGTTGGTTTCAACTGGGGCTTGGGTGCAGCGATTGGGTGAGATCAAATCTCCCATCGGATCCTCAGATTGAGTAGCCCATTCAGCATAGGCCTCCCAATCTGATTGGGTGATGGATTTCAAGTTGCTTCCGCCGCGAAGGTCTCCATGTCCTCCTGGCATTGTGAGTGTGGGATGGTGGTGGTGGCCTTGGCCGCTTCCTTGGCCGCGGTCCTATGGGCCTGCTTGGCCTTCTTCCGCTCCTGCGGGGAGATGGGCTTTACCAATAGGTAGCAGCCTTGTGCTCCCCACGGGAAAGCCTCCTTGGTGCTTGCAGTTGGTTCGTAGTGCGCCTCTCTGCTGGCCATGGCCGCTGAGGGGTGCTCTTGGAATGTGACGCCCTCTTTGATGAGGCATGCGTGCACCTTATGGCCAAACACATCACAGTGGGTGCAAATGGGGGGCACGCTGTCCACGGTTACCTGGAATGGGTGGGTGGTGTGCCCTGCGATGTCAATAAAGGTGGAGTGCAGGATCTGGGTTAGGTCCTTCGCGATCTCCTCAGTTGGGGTCAGAACTGCGATGGCTTTGCCGGTGCACAGGTGTGGCATCAGTGTGAAATGTTGCATTTTGAAAGATTGTATTTCACCATATATGGCGAGACCATCTTTCAGGTGTTGCTCCAAAATGTCACATTTTACTGTAGTAGGCAAAAAGTCAAACGTGAGGAAAATTTGGTTTGATTTTGTCCATCTGGTGCATTTAGTTTTGACAACCCGTTGCCCTTTGGGGAGGTTGACCACTATGCGCACTGCTGCAGCCTCATCTGCTGCTATTTTGCTTTCAAAACCTAGGTCCAGCCAACTGTGCGACATGGAGTGAGGTGCAACGTACACTGCGGTTGGGAAAATTTTGTGTACATCTTCACAAAATTTTTCCCATAGGGCCGTTTTTTGGATGTCCAGATACACACGGACTTCGAATTCCACCGAAGAAAGTGGCTGGGAATGTGGTATGTTGATGTACTGGTTGCATCGTGCTTGCCACGCGAGTATCTCTGGGGAAATTGTGACCGCCAGTTTTTTTAGATTTTTTTCTATTCCGCCAGATTCTCCGGGGCGTTTTTGAACGTTAGAGGCCGCGGGCCTTCCACCTGCTCCTCTTGCCTTGCTTGCCCAACTGCTCCCAGACATGGGCGCAGATTAATCCCCTCTATGAGATTATCAAACTAGATTTAGTCTTGAATTGAATGGGTTGCAAAAGTGTTTGCAACGAGAAAGAAAAGTTTTACAATAATTGTAAATATACTTTGTGTTTAGTGGAGGGTTATTTGAGCCTACTCATATGCTGCAGGGGCTTTGTAATGCCCCTGCTACTTTCCAAAGGGCCATGGATGGGTTATTAGGCAATTTAATTCTTTCTTAATTCCTAATTTTACTATGATGATGTCAATGTACTTTCTAACACTTTTAATGAACACTAAGATCTTAAGGAAGTGGTTATTTAATTTACTCATGCTTATTTTGTGATAATGTCATCTAAATGCACTTTTTATAAAACTGAGATGGGATTTTTAGGCCATAAGGATAACCGAGAAGGAAAATTTTTACTTTGTCTAAGATTATTAAAGCATTAAGGACATGCTTATTCCTACAAATTAGGTGATATTCAGGCGTTATTAGGGATGGCTGGTTATAACTGCCAATCTATCCCTCACTTGCTGAGATCATAGAACCTTTGGTTTATTTATTACATAAATAAGTACCTTTCTCCTGGGGAAGAGTCACAACATCAAGCATTTGCCTTCTTAAGCCAATATTTAATAACAGTTCCAGCCTTATCTAACCCTGATTTTACCAAAACTTTCCTTATTTACGAATGCCAGTGATGTGGCTGTTGGGGCCATCCTGGTTCAGCATATTCTTTTTTTGTAGATCACCCTACTGAATATTAGAACAATACTCTCTCCAAAGTGTATCACAATTACAGCGTTACTGAAAGGGAATGTTTCTTTTTTTAGTACTAGATGGTCCCACTGAAAGGGAATTTTCAAAGTACTATTATCCATCAAGCATGTTATCCTTATCTTGATGACAACCATTTTACAATTACTGATCATGCGTCCTTAAGTTGTTACAACAAATGGAAGTTCCTGATGAATATTTAGCTAGGTGGGCTCAAAAATCTCCATAGATATGATTTCTAAATTCTGCATCATGCTGGAGTTATTCATCAAAGATGATGGATTTTCTTAGTTGACTGTACTTACCTTGTTTGCTACTGAAGAGAATCACATTTTTGACCTAATTGGTAGGCTGACGTTTGGGGTTGTGAATCCAAGATATTATCTCTAAATTATAAGCCTTAACTATGAATACCTAAATTAATGGGGTTTACTTTATAAAAAATTGGGAGCCAAGTGGTTGCATTTTATTCTACCCTCTGCTAGGGCATATACTATTATAGAAACTCATTAATCCACTGGTCATGTGCTGTCAATAAGACCCTACAATAATTTAAAGATCGCTGATTTAGGAATGATATGATTAAGACCATCCATGAAGAGTTAGAAACCTGCCTCGCTTACCAAAAACAACGTGGTGGGAATCAAATCTATTATCATAAAATTGTAGGACCTTTGGAGACTTTTTCCACTAAGATTATAGTTGTAGTAGGTCCCCTTCCTACTGATATGTATGGCCATTATTATATTATTCTTGTTTTTTATCATTTTACTGAATGGATCAAAGCAGTTTTAGTTTTTTATGTTATGGCTAAACCCACTACCTCCTTATTTTTTAACAAGTCTTCAACTGAAATGGCAGCCCAAAAGTTTTACTATTGGATAATGGAACCAATTTTATTGTAAAGTAGTAACTAAACTTACTAAATTAATGGGCACCTTTTAATTATTTACTGCTCCATATCACCCTTCCACAAATGGTGCTTTTGAACGAGCAATGGTACTCTGGTAGCCATACTTAGTAAAATGGCCTCAGCTGATACTAGCCAATAGAATCTATATTGTACCCAGTGCAATGTTGGCCAAATGGTAGTCATGATCGCATAATTTATATGTCTCCCTTGAAGGCTCTTTATGGTTTAAGAGCTTTTTTACCCACAAGTGTACAACTTTATATGATAATGCTACTCTTCAAATCAATGAAATTGTCATGAGAAGGTTAGCTGATATATATATGGTTTCAAGTCCATGCTTCACACTCTCTTTAGACTACTAACTTAAAAGAAGGGACATAAACTAATGTTAGCTGACTTATACTAACGGAATACCAAGTAGGGTATCTTATTATATCTTATTATCATAGACCTGAAGGTCAAGTTCATAAACTTTATTCTTGATGGTCTGGACCATATCAAATCATTTATTGTCAGGGGAAATGTATATTCCATTGAAGTCGTTGATAATGGCCGTGTTATTAAATAAGTCCACACTTGGTCTCTTTGAAAGTAAATGCTCTTTAAGCAAGATCTTGAGGGGGGCATTGTTGGGAAACCTCTCAGGATGCCCAATTTTGGTGAAAAATCAAGAACTGCTACCTTCTATTATGGTGATGTAATCCATTTTCCTTGAAAGTTGATACTATTTATAAGGATTTTATTATGAATGATCAAAAAATTATAAATTGAAAATTTCTCACCTTATTGGTCATCAGTTAAGAAGGATCTTCCCTCTAAGAAATATCAAACAACTTGATCATGTATTAAGTTCTCCCCTAAAAAACATCTCAATTTTTAGAGTAAATAAAGATAACTTTTTTGAACTTTTTTATGATTCACTGAATATCTAACTTGTTAAGCTTAAATATATTGCATTATTACAACCTGCTACATATATTTTGACTTGTGAATTTAATGTATATTAAAATATTAAAGATAAGCTTATCTCTTAGTTTTCACTAGTGCTATAAACCTACAGAGTTCATAGCCTTTATAGCACCTGCTTTGCTAGATTTTGGGAGAAAATCTGATAGCAACATTGCTCAAAAAATAGTACAAATAAGTTTTTTTCAACATAACATCTGACACCATACTTTTTCAGGAATCTCATTCAATTAAGAATATCATAATCTTGATTTATAAAGCACTAAGGAAGGCACTGATGCCACATATCAGTATATCCCCCTTTAAGTTGGGACTACTTATTGCTAAAAAAGGCACAAATGCCACCAGCGATCCAAACTGAATAGGCAATGCACTATATGCCCTACAGGAAGCTGTAGTAATTTCCTCGACTGTCCCATATTCTTTCCTGTGCTTAAAATTTGGAGAGATCCTTTATTTGTTTTACCAACTAGGCAAAAAGCATTATTGATAAATGCCCACTACCAAATATTACTTATACTCTTACTTGATTAGCTACTATATCCACATTTACAAACAGAGTATCAAAATAAAGTATTACTATGCAAATGATAGCGTCTGGATTCAAGCCAAAGAGGAATTAATTGAGAGAACAAATCTGCACAGGATTTTTTGATCGCACTTATAAGAAAAGAAACATTCACTCTATCAAGCTTTGTCTTAAGCAATTCTTTAGCATTTGCGGTGTTTTTGGCCTTTTCCATTAGCTGACAAGAATAAGGGCAAGCGACCTTTTTCACAATTTCTGGGCTGATATTCCTCATCTTTTCTCTATTGATCGCATTCACATCTGAATCTACAACTTGATAGAGCAGATCAGATATATCTTGAATGACAAACAAATTGGAGATATCCAATTCATCTTTAAGAATATCAAGGGGAACAGGATTGGCTGAAGTGTTAGACTTTTCCATATTTAAACAACCAATTTTTCTCCCAAATCCTACACAATTTTCTTCTCTTTAGTCTATTCCCAGGTTTACTTGATCCTTGGGTTTTTTGCCCCTACATTGAGCGGCAAAATGTCCAGTTACACCACATTTATGACAGCGACTCTGGATCTGTTTCTCCATTTTAGCCCATCAGGTTTTTCCACATTGCTTCTTGGTTCTGTAAGTCCTTATTTGGTTTTTTAAACTTTCCATTATTCTGAAAATTTCTTGACTGAAACAGTTTTTAAGTTTTAATTAAGTGCTTCAAACGTTGAACCTACCATTTTGAGATACACCTTTACAAAATGAAAGTTTTGGTTTCCCGCTGAGACTTTGGCTTGGTGTAGGTCTATGTAGGGCCTAATTGCCGTCTGTATGGCAATATGAGAATTAAAGTCTGACAGAATTGCACCTTCCAGAAATCGCGCTTTCTGATAAAACAGTTGGCAAAAGTGGATAAGGTCTCTTAATATTAAACTTTTTTACACATGAACACCTGTTTGCGGCTAGCCATCTATTCAGGGCTACTAAACTTGTTCATAAGCGCTCCCTTAGCGCCTTCATATGTCCAAATATCCCTATTTAGGTGGGGAAACACCATCTTGTGACAACCAGTGTCTAAAGAGTTAGTGACGGTTATCATACTTACAGTCGCCATATCCTAACATTATCATTTTGAAAAGTTGGAAGAAATCTGGGCTTTATCCCATTGTAAAAAAGGTAGTTTTGGAGTATTCTGAAAAGCTTCAGTCACTAATATGACAGGAAGTACTAAACTATAAACCTTTTAACACTGAGGCATATTTGGGAGTAATTTTCAAAATGTGCTGCAAAAGCGTCGGGAATACTTCTTGTATTTATCATTTCCCAACAGAACTTTACTAATCTAAATCGTTGTCAGCAAATCCACCTACATCTGAGTGAAATTGGACCAATTATATATAAGGTCTTTTAACAACTTTAAAATTTTGCATTACATCTTCTGAATTAGATGCAATCATCCTTTGTCTGCTTCATAAGCAGGGTTCTGGAACATTAGTTCCTTGATTACTTCATCGACCTTCCTCTCAAAGGAGGTGACTTTTCCATATAGATCATAATTGACCTACTTGACCTGCTCTATTTATTCCTCAGCTTTTGTTACATGTTTTTTAAGGTATTCAGATCTGATTTGACGCTAAATTCAAAATTTTTATTTGCCTTCTCCAGTTCACTCCAGAGCTTCTAAAGTTTATTCTTATAATACATATTCCTGATAATGCTAATATGCTATCTGTCCAAAAACTCAACTACTCCTTTAGTGAGCACTAAATGTAAACTTTTTGGATTTACTGACAAGTTCGTTTGTTTTTGAATTTATTAACAATAGGATGCAGTAGTAGTCGTATGAAAACAACTTTACAATTGAGTTTTCTCATGACAGATGGTATTAATTTTGCTTAGTTATTCTCTTACAGGAAGCTACTGACAACCTTTCTTATGTTAACTTGTAAAAATCACGACAAGGAAACTATCCCTTCAACATTTACATTGAATACTGAAGAACAAAATAGACAAGGCAAACTATCCCTTCAACTTTTAAACAAAAGCACTCTAAACAAAAATGGATAAAGGACATATTCTTCTAACTCTTCCACAAGAGAACAAAAATATTGTATTACAATCCAATTTTTTACTATTATATAAACTCTATTTATTTGAAGAAAGGGTATATTAAAAATTTTGTTGCCCAACACTTCAGTTGGCATCACAATGGGAACGCCATCTTTAGATAATAGATTTTAACCCTAAGAAGTTATCTCAAACAATGTACACTTCATCCACTTAGTTGGTATCCATTACCAACTAGAGTATGACCCATTTTTGATTTTGATTCTGAAATAGCATGTCCCAACCCCATTTATAAACCCATCATATAAACCTTATTAATCTAGCAACCTGCTTAGTTTGTAGGATCATTTACTCATTGATGACAGGTAGCACCACTCAGGCTAGCCAGTAAGTTACTTCTAACAAAAGTTTTTCAACACTTCAGTTACTCCAAAAACCCCTTATTGATTATTGACAAATCCCAATAAAAAAATTATTAAAAATTAAATGGTTGATGATAAAACAACAATGAAATCCAAGCAACCATTAATGGATCATCCCAATAAGCCATTAATATTTATTATTGGAACTAAATACCAACATACAAAAAATTAATGATTTATAGGGAAACAATCCTAAACAATAGATATCAAATATAGAACTATACCATCCTCTAAGGTTGCTTATTAGTAAAACAAACCAAAGCGAGTTAAGACAGAGAGTTATTATAATCTCCACTGCTGGATAATGTGGGCATTTCAAAAGCCTGACATCATCTAAAAACAAGAAATGTACAATCTTTTCATAATCTAATGATCTTTTTATTCTGAAGGGCTAAAAGCTAAAATAATAAATTAGTTATAAAAAGTCCATGATATCAGTATTGATAAATAAAAGAATTATTAAACATGGAATTAGTAATCTTATTTATTTGATCAAGACATTTCTTATTGCCTACTATAAATCATTTAAAGAACGCTGACTTCTTTGAAGATACCTATTCTGTAGCCCTTACCAAAAACAGCTCTCTATTAGCCCACAAAAAGCTGCCATTTGGCGCTTTCTTCTCAGTCCAAAAACTAATGGACAAAAAAACATTTAAAAATGAGTCAGTTCAACCATGGGCATATATGCCATGCTGAGACGTTGTAGCAGATACTAATTCTAAATGCAATTAAATTTTTTTGAGTTATAGTGAAAGAAGAAATTACTCCGCTAAGCTAACCAACTTATATGCATATTTTAAATTATAAAAACAAAACCATGAGACTTTGATATTAAATGAGTCTATTTGTATAACCCAATTAAAAAAATTACAATAATTCTGTTCCTATCATAAGTTAGCTACACCTAAAAGTATAAATGAAACTTTAATATAGAAATCTATAGTCCCTACTTACTTGATTCAACTAACAAATATAGCCATGACAATAAATCATTACCTTACTAAACCCTGTATCTAAGGGACATACCATACAAGCTCACATTTTACAATCCTGCAGATATTAAAGTATCTATAATAGTAAGGCTACTTAAATTGTTGAGTAAATTTTATATGTATAGATTTTTCCTTCAGATGTATCAGAAACCATCCCCTATGATCACATGTAAGTAATAGTCCTTCATTTATATCAGAAACCAGAGGAAAATCTCTTTAACTCTGAATAATTATTCTTAAATTGTTTGAGCCATATTGTTGCTTTTTATAAATTTTAATGATACAATTACATAGCTCTTATCTAAATTTAGTGGTTTTTAACAAGATGCTTGGACATTCTATATAGAACAATATAAGATAAGTGGGTATATGAGCAATTATGTGTGTTGGCAATGTAGACAGCAGGTCCAGGAGAAGGAAAAAGCTTTAAAGCTGCTCATAATTGTACGTGGTTTCTATAAAAAACAATAAGGGGCCAGAACCACCATGATGACCAAGACTTTCTTAATAAACTCAATATAAATACTAAAAATAGGAAAACTTTTTCAAACTATATTCAAAAAATGATAACACATTTTTTGAGGTTGTGATATTTATAGGGAGATAGGTTTGTCACGCATGTGATGCTCCTTGTTAGACTGATAATTGGATGCTCCATTGACTTCAGGAAGTTGTGTGAGATGAGACGCATTCCTTTATATCATGGTAGTCTCCAGAATCATTAGGGAGGCCTCAAGTCGCCTTGGTTTTGATTGCATCCAGATCGCTTTTTTTCATCATATAATTCAGGGGCTGACGCCTTAAGTTAGACTCAGACATCAAAGTATCAGTAGTCATAGGAGATTAGAGTTCATCTTTATTCAATTCATCTTTGTCCGTGGTCCATGTTCTGATAATATGTTTCATCAAATATCGCCACCTTTCCTGTCAATCACCAAATAAGTATGATTTGACTTATGATTTAAATTTACTCAGATATATATCACCTGTAACATCCAAATTTGGGAATATATTTGACTACATACCTTATTTTCAACCTCTTAAGATACTTAGTGAGGTGTATAATCAATATGGAGCTCCCAGTCTAATGGAAGCATCGGATTCTGTTAGGCTCTTAAACTCATCAGAAACAGCTATTTCAAATTCCATATAAACTTTTTTATTTGATAGTTTGGACCCCTTGGCCCATAGGGCCACCTGAGCTCAGTTCTAATATCCCTAATTATATGTTTCTTATGGCTTTATGGGATTTTGAGGGCCAGAAGGATCCTTGAAGGCCATTTGGGCCAACTGTATCATTTAACATTCACCTCAAGGAAAACTGTATAGAGATACCTTAAATTTATTTTATATAGGTGAAAATAAGTTCTGGACCATATATCAAGGCTTGAAAAATTATGTTAATTAACTGTATAAGAGAGCTTTATATACCATTCTACCTTTAATTCTACAAGAGTTGAGATTGCACTAAATCTGTTTGCAGAAATTTAAAGTTTTTCAAGAGTTGCAGTTCTTAATTTAGTTGATTATAGCATATTGACTCCCATCAATAAATTCTCATAAACTAAAACAAGATATAATCAGCATTACAGGATTAAAAATTAACAAAAAGTTTATGCAGAGTATAGTTGTTAAAGCTATTATATATTTAAATTTAAACTTTACAAAAGTCTAGAAAAAACCATAAATCTTTATCAACTGATACAATGTTTTTAAGTACACATTGATGCACTAGATACTTGAAATTCTTAAACTAAACAGCTTCCATAACTAAAATATGCTTTCTGTTCACGTCCAGTAAATTTTCTAACAATCTTTATAGTTTTTTAATTAAACCTTTTTTAAGATTTAGCTAAAACCAGCTCTCAATAAGAAATTTGGTAATAACCAGAAAATATAAATCCTATATAAAGGCTTCATTAGCTATCCTTCCAATGGTGGAGTAATTGCAGAATTTTTGATTGCTATTATTAAGCAGAAATCTGGTTACATTTTATATCACCTTCAATGCTTTTGAGGCATTGTTTGCCTTTTTCCTTGTACCTTTGTATGGTTCATTTAAAGTTTCTAAAGAGCAAGTTTTCTTTGTCCTTTAAAGTAAATGAGGTGGGTCGACCATGGGACAAATATACCACACTGAGTTTTTAGCCTGTGCTGGTTTTGAACCTGTTTCAGTAAAAACCTGACCCAGAGTGGAGCAGGAACCACTCCGCTATGCTACCACTCCTCTTATTTTTGTCCTTTATAGGAAGCTTTTATGAAATTTAACTAAACTGCATACAATAACTTCCTTATGAGAACCCTTTTTGGGTGTTCATGTCGTAAATTGTGACAAAAAATAAAAGACATAATCTGAACTCATTGTGGGCTTTGCATTCAACAGGAGAATTAGTGATAGAAGAAACAAAATGAATTTGCAAAAAAAGAGAGGATGATTTGATGACAGAGTTATCTTACGCCAACTCTAACTTGCTCAAAAATTATCTTAAGTATTATATATACTTTTACATTTGGTAGTTGGGATACACTTGATATTGATATCTCTCAGAACAATTAAAATTGATCTTAGTGATTAGTATGCTATTATTTTTCTCTTATTAGTCATTTTAGTGCAGTAAAAACTAGGCCCATTACAGACCCTACTATCTCATTTTTTTCTTGTCCCTAATTTTTAATTTGATATTACCCACGTATATGTGATTATCCACACGGTATTTGACTTGCCATAGTTTATAAAGCGCCCTAATAAAACAAACATCTCCTACCTTTACAGGTAGATTAGATTATATAGACTTAAATCACACGGTAAATATGGTACCATTGCACTTCCTACAGAGATCCTTAGAGTCTTATAATTTGTTTCCTGTGCAGAAAGTATAGTTGTCCATCTCCATCCCAAGCGATTACTTATGCTATTTAAGCTTATATTGTTGGGTTGTTCTTGGTCAAATTTTTAATATAAAACATGAAACCCACTACTATATCTAATTAAGACAGTCATAAAACTTAGACTAAGATTTTATCTTATGGAGATAAAAGGAAGAATAAACAAAGTTTCTGCTATATGGAACATACAAAGTCTCTTGTTCAGCACAAATATTAGGCACTTAGATAAAAGAGCTTTATAATGCCTTCTGCTATGGATACATAATAGAACATGACGTTGTGTTGTTAACAATATGAGTACTTGTATAAGTTAAACTTTTAATAAATATAGATATATAGGTAAATGTACCCTAAATCCTAAATTGATTCTTAAAAACGCAAAACCTACAAACTGAAACTCTTAAATGTTTTAATTACTTGAACATGCCTAAATAACAACCAACAGACAGTAAGAATATCTAAATGTACATTAAAATAGCAGCTAAGAGTCATAACAAGAAAAGAATTTTGTATAGCCTATATAAGATTGATTATAGATTATGTTTCTAATTGAAATTTAATGGTATTTTTGCCCATATGCCCAGCTTGCTAGTTACCAGTAATTGCTAGGGGATAATTCCCTAATTCAAGGTGAATTAGAAATCAGTTGAACATGATTTTGGGGTTACTATATTTTTAGGGATTTTAGGTTATTCTCCTGGTTAGATACATCGAGGATCAATCCAGACAAATGCTTAAGATCTTGTCAGGCAGAGTTGCCAATGAAATAGGGGCATCTGATAGTGATTAACTATCAGGTATAAAAATTGTGATCAGTCAGGTTTCATCACTGAATGACCAGATTTTAGGGAGTAAGTAGCGAGGTGAGTGATGCCATCTGCAACTAGTAAATCAATCAGTTGGTTTGCGACCTGCCTTAATGGGTAACAAGTCCCATTACCTAAACAGATCGCTTGCCAAATATGGTTGTTCTCTAGTATTGAGAGGAAAATGCTATAAACACGCTTTCTGACTCTTTCCATTTTTAGGTCTCAAGGATGTCCAATGACAGAATCCTAGCCAGGATGGGGAAGACCATCGCTGCTGAGATGAGGATGGGTGATTCAATGGCAACAGCTGTCGTTTCGTTAAGAAGGTGTCAGCCAAGGGTTAGGCGTCAAATCCCCCACTATAAATTTCCTAGAATTCAATAAAGATATAGTTATAAGGTTTATAGTAATACAATATATAGTAATATAAAATTTACCAGATATACTATCACTTTTACTTAAGTCTTAGCTTAGTAAATTTTATCAGCATCCATTTGTTCTATTCTTTCTTGGGGATATTATTGCTATGTGCAATAATTTGGAGACTTTTTAAGTTAAAGGGTAAGGATCTGAGTGGGGATTTAGAGAAGAAGCGGAATCAAATTGGGGATTGCTGCCAACTGTATGTCGACCCATAAAAACTGTAAATGGGAACTAAGTGTAGATCAAGTTATGCAATATGAGGGAACAAACCCCTATTTCAAGACATCACAAGTATTTTGAGAGGAAATACTAACTGACCGTTGGGATGAGATTTAATAATTCCATTCAACTATAGATTATAGTCGTCATACTATTATCAACCAACTATATCAACTATTATACAATGCAGAAGAATTGCACAAACCCAAACCTGTCCAAGTAATAAGTTTATAAGAGTTATTAGCCAAAAATAATCAGCTCCTAAAAATCTTTACAAAGCGTTGCTCACTACAGGGGTGTAGTTGAGTAGAAGAACTTAGAAGGATCTCATTTAAAAATGAGATAATAAAACAATGGACAGAGTTAGCAATTGTTAATCAGAACGCCATGAACTCAGTGGATCATCAAGAATTTTCAGCCTTGGAAGAGAGAGTCGCCAAGATAGAGGAAGGGATTGATAATGTCGCACGTTTGGGAATGAATTACTTGGAAAAATAAATCATAAAGAAGAAAGTAGGGGACTTAATTTATGAGAAGTCTTATTTCTGAAATTGGAGTATGAAGAGGATTGCGTTCATTTAAGAGCCATAAACTGATATTGAGTGGCTGATTAAAGAGGCCAAAGAGTTAAAAGCTCACAAATGTGATTGTGAGCCATATGTGGCAATGGATGCTGAAAAAAGAACTCCTCATACAATAATTGGAAAGATGACTACCCCAAGAAACATGCTTCCCACTTTTACCACAATTTTGAGATGAAGCCTGAAATCACTCCCCAAGTGAGTCAAGTAGCCAAACCTAGAGAAGTGTCTACAGAAACCTTTAAGGTTTTCAAGGTGACACTGAAATTGCTGACTTTACATCAGGATAATGCCCCAGTGTTTTTCTGATTGTTAGATAAGACCATGTATGGATATGGTGATTGTCAAAAGGCATTGACGGTGATGAATTGCCTAGACACTGATTGCCAAAACTTAGTGTCGACCCACCTGGAGGTGGACAGCTGGTCATATGCAGAGGCCAAAGTGGCCATTATGAAGGAATTTGGAAGCCCAACGCGCATGTCAAAGCGTAAACAAGAGTTTATGAATATCCAATTCCATAAATATGAATCCTTAGCAAGCTTCGCTGATTGTTTCTACCAGGAATCACAAATCATGGTTGGAGCAAAGGTACTGGATGATTTTGATGTCAATATTGTTTTACAAGTGGCCCTTCAGCCCTACCGCAATTTGCACCAAATAATGTCTTCTATGTTCAAAATGGAAATTAATACCTCTAAGATGGTAGATAATTTGAAAATCTTGGTAGCAATCTTTGATGCCCCAGATAGAAGTTTCAAATCAAATACAGTATGAAATTCAAATCCCATGAAGGGGAATGAGGGTGCTAAAGAGATGAAAATTGAACAATGACAGGGAATAAGCACAAAGACTTCATACAGATTAATAAAAAAAGATAAAGTATGTTACCAATGCGGAGGAAAGGGACATTTTTCTGAAAATTTCAAGAAGCTGATGAATCAAATCAACTTAGTCCAAGCAAAAGAGTCTGCAGCCGCAAAGGAGTCAGGAAAAAGGCCCATGGCCTAGATGGGGAACAGTCTAGAGCTGCGGAGAAGCCTGTTTCTCCTGATATTATGCACTAGGAAATTGACACCAGTGATCTGTTCTCAGATGAAGACGTACAGGATCAACTGTATTAATTGATCAATTTGGATGTGAACGCGATAACAAGATCTGGGGCAAAGGGGATTGACCCTGAGATAATCAAGGAAGTTGCCCAGCCATACACCTGACAACTAGCAGACAAGATACGATCTTCAGAAAATCCCAAAAAATTGACTGAAGTTCAATTAGATGAGGCAAACCTGTCAATCCCCTTCAGCGCGATAAAGGAATCATTTCTTGATTTATTTACGTAAATAATACACACTCTTGATTTGGCTAATAATGCCATTATACGCTCAGTAAACACTATCTTACAATACTCTGAGTTCAAATATATAGATATACTAGTGAATCAAGTATGGGTGATGCAATTGTTGACAGAGGAGCATCCATTAATATTGTCTTAACCAAGCTGATGAATAGGATGAAGATATTGCCTGACTTGGAACACAAGAAGGAGTATGGGACAGTTGGGCCAAATACCACCATCTCATATGGAGATTATAGCACTCTGTCACTGCAATTCAGATCCTTGGTGGTAACTGCTTCAGCAACAGTTTTGGCCAACCAAAACTATGACATTCTGATCGAGATGGAATTTCTATGGAAGTATGGAGTTAAATGTAACTTTGAGGATAATAAATTGACCATATTGGGTCAGGCGTTACCATTGGTCTATCAGAAAATGGGGAAGCTCCACTGAGTAGGAGAAACAACTTCATCAACTTGATATACAATGATGGCATTATCCCAATTTGATACCAACTAGTTGTCTGGAAGTGACGAGAAATGCCAATGGAAATCTTAGAAAACCAGGGAATACCACTGAGGATCAAGAATTTGAAAACCATACTAACAGGATCACAGATGATAGTTGACATGGGGTTTACATTAAAGATACCAGAGCTGCTGTATGTGGAGGTCTGAAGCACCTGGAAGAAGTCCAGAGTAGAGCCTTGGGTGGCTCCTGGAATAATAATGCTGGGCCATGGAGAAATTCGAGTTCTCCTTGAAAATTTAAGTGAAAAACCGTTGAAAATCGAGAAGAATCAGATCGTTGCTTTTGTTTATCTAATCCCAACAGCCAAACTGAGGAAATTCCATAATTTTGGGACCTTTGATGAGATGGGATTAATGGATGGGGTAATTTAGAGTATCAATCTAATGGTTGATCAAGAGCAACTCACTGTTCTGATGAAAGGACAGCAAGAGGAGGTGCTTGAGTTGTTCAAAAAGTATCAGGAAGTATTTGCCCAAGGTGACCACAATTTGGGATGCTTGAGAGATGTGATCCACAAGGTAGATACTGGAGAAAGTTTGATGATCAGGATGATACCGATTTGACAGTTGAAGGTGGCCAAAGCAGTAGTGGAAGAAAAAAGCAGAAGACTAGTGAAGCATGGGCTTCTAGTTCTGGCGTTTAGTTCCTGGGTGAGTCTGATTCTTATTGTGAAGGAAAAAGGATGGCTCTAATCAGGTGGTGATAAAATACTGGAAGCTGAATGGATTTATGAAAAAGGATTCATATCCCCTACCAAGAATCAAAGATGCGCTAAATCAATTTGGAGAAGCAAAGTATTTCTCTGCAATGGATCTGATATTGGGATATTGGCAAATCAATTTGCCAAGAGAAGACCAAGAAAAATGTGCGATTAATACTGCACAGGGGCTATATCAACCGACAAGGATGCCTCAGGGTCTATGCAATGCGCCTGCAATGTTCCAGAGGGCCATGGACACTATACTAAGAGACTTGAAGTTATCATGCATCCTGGTGTACTTGGACAATATCAATGTGTTCAGTATGACGTTTACTGACCATTTACACCACTTGGAGGAAGTATTCAAGAGACTGTCCATGGCTAATCTGAAGATTAAGCCAAGGAAGTGTCACTTCTTTAAGAAAGAGTTGGAATATCTGGGATTCGTGATCAACACTAGTGGATTGCAGATGCAAGCCCAGAAAATCGAAGCCATAGAATGAATGGCTGTTAAAGAGTGTCTGAGATATCAAAGTGTCTCTTGAAATGGTCAATTACTATATAAGATTTATTTGGGATTTTTCCAGAATTGCTGAGCCCATATTCCATCTGTAGAAGGAAAAAAGAAAGGATCCGTATGGAATGAAGAAGTGCAGAAATCCTTCAATGAGTTACTCCAAAATCTGATAGATTCTCCAGTTTTGCTATATCTGAATCTTGATCGATATTTTATTATAAAAACTGATACTTCATTGATAATGATTGGCGCCATATTAAGCCAAACATATGAATTTGGGGACAAACATCCAATGGTGTATGTGAGCCGGACACTCTCAGCCACTGAGAGGAACTACACCATAACTGAGCGTGAATGCCTTGCAGTCATTTACGCCTGAAAACATTTTTGGGTGTACATTCATGGAACTCACTTCAAAGTGGTTACAGACCACTCCTCGCTGTGTTGGCCTCACAATTTGAGAGAACCAGAAGGATTACTGGCCCAATGGGTGCTAAAGCTACAGGCTTACAATTATGAGATTGTCCACGGAGTGGGGCTTATCATTAGAAGGTGGATGGCTTATTGAAGTTACCAATGGTCCAGATGGTATACCCGCAGGCAGATGATTTATTCCATAGAAAGGTCGACAGAGAAATCAGGAATGAGCCTGAGAAATTCAAGGTGCACTTCAAAAAGCAATGGAAAACACTGATACCATGGATTGACAAGTTTTCAAGATGATTAATGGAAAGCAGTTATTATTCTTAAAGCCATTTAAAAGAGCAGCTATTGTTCAAACCGCTCATAAGGTTTTCAGGCATGGAGGCCTGAGAAAAATGACTGACCATATTCACCAGTACTACTACTGGGAGTCAATTAACTATGATGTCGCTGACTATCTAGCTTTTAGTGTGGAGTGTCAGTTGCACAAGCCACATAAGAATATGATTATATACCAACTGGTCCGCCCTGGATTTTCTTGGCTTACAGTGTCTATTGACGTGATGGGACTGCTGACGATGAGCACAGGGGGAGTTAAGTACATAATAGTTGGAATTGATCATCTGATGAGATGGGTCGAGATAAAGGCCCTGGCAAAAGTAGATGCTACCTGTACTGCGAAGTTCATCCTGGATCAGGTAGTATACCAACATGGATGCCCGCAGGTCCTGCTGAGCAACAAAGCGAAAAACTTCACATCTCATGTGATCCTGCAGTTAAATGAAATAATGGGTATCTGATGAGTCATATTTGTACCCTACCAGCTGGAGATGAACGGACTGGTAGAACGAGTTAATTTAATGCTGGCCATGACGCTGAGATAACTGCTCAAAGAAAGAACTTCCACGTGGGGAATGTACCTGAGTTTGGTGACTTTCTCCTACATTATCAGTCATGATATGGCGATGGGAAAACGCTTTTTGAATTGATATATGGAAAGAAGGCTGCATTGCCACCAATCTTATATTTGGTGATGGAACCAACATTGGGGATGATTTCTGAGCAGTAGCTGAACTGATTGAAGAATAGCCTGATCAAAATGAAAGCACAAGCATTTGACATGACTTTGAAGAAAAGGATATGAGCGAAAGATGATGGACAATAAGAACCAACTGGCATTATCATAATATTAAATAAATGAAATAGTTGTCTACTGTGATATGCATGGTTTGGGAGAAGAAATAAACTAAAATATGTTGTGGTCAGATCCGTTTGAGATTATTGTCATGATGGCAAAAGACGCCTACTCCATCAAGAACCCCTTGGATGGAAGGGTAGTAAATTGAGTTCATGCTAAGTATTTGATTTGATGGATCAATGATAAATACAAAAAAAGTTCCTAAAGGACAGCTGAACCATTGAGTTGGTTATGTCCTAATGGTTAGGTCAAGTCCAAAAAAGGACCTCTGAACCAATCTAGATGGTTAAGTCTTGAAAAAATAACTTTTTTGAACCATAGCAAACTGGTAGTTCTAAGAATACCTAGGATCCAGTTTGAGGGAAAAATAAAAAGATGTACCGCTGAACTAAAACAAGGTCAAGTCTCATGAAAAAAATTAAAAATTAAAAATTGATAAAGATATTGGAAAAAAGATTATTAAAACTGCATAGAAAAACCAATATATTTTTACAATTTTTATTGATTATCCTTAATTTGGGGATAATTCTGCCTATGTCGCCTCTTGGGGGAGGGAGGATGGATCGCAGTAGGAGTGATTAACCCATGAATTCTATATGAGATTAGACGCTAAGGAGGGCTAAACCTACATGAAACTAAGTTTGTTGAGTGGACGCAGATCCCTGTGAGAAAGCGACTAGGGGAAGGGAAATTGATATTTCAGAAGAAGTCAAATGTGATACCCCAGAGTAGGGAGGGAAGCAACACTATAGGAAGAGGAAGTCATCCAATAACCCCAAGTAATCCTGATATGGTACCAGAGCTGAAAGATTGTTCTTGGGCACTTTCTGTTGGGCTTCATCAAGAACACTGGACATATGGGCTGGCAATGAACAAGGGATACTAGATGGGGGTTGCCAAATAATGCCCCCTATCAAAGCCATCAATGGAAGATATCAATAGGATATGCCAGAAATGAGATAGTCATGCAAGGAGTGAATGACATCCTTCAATTGACAACTATGAGCTTCTCAGAAGCTGAAGCAGAAAGAGTGATGGAAGCTGGGAGAGGCTGGAAGCTTTGTGGCTCAACTTTGAAAAACTTTGTTGGCAAAGTGAAGAGCATAAGTTGCAATATCCTGATCCAAGATGTTCTCAAGGTAGGAAAAATTCAGAGCTATGTATAAATCCTTAATGACTTGGGATTAATTCTACGTAGGGGAGTTTGAAATGTACACTGTTGCTGATGGTGAGTTCATGGCCAAGACAGCATTCTTGCAATATTGACCAAGTCGGAAGAGGAACTCCAGAATCAAGTCTTATCCAGCAAGGAAGGAGTAATCAAGAGCGAAAGGCATTATTTCAGGAGGATCAACGATGATGTTAGACGCATCTGCAAAAGGAGCCAAATCCAGGAGAATTTAATAACTAACTCTGGAATTAATAACAGAGGAAGGATCAACATAATTCAATTAAGATGATCGCTAATCTGGTTTCAGAAGGGTTGGTTACCATTTCTGGTAATTCCACAGAAGGACTAGCCACTGGTGTCAGACTAGATGTATGAGTCCTGGAAGGACTGTAGAAGAGGTTCCGTTGTGCAGAATGACTCATCTGTTGGAAGAGCCAAAGATATTGATCAGACAAACTGCCAAACAGCTGTTGGTACTGCAACTCAGAATTTGACATATGAGCTGGATGAGAGGGGGATGTTGTACTTATATGTTAGTTGACATTATGCACTCTGAAATCAAATAACCTCCAATTTTGGAAATATTAATTCTAAAAAAATGGGACAAGATCTCCAGAGAAGAATTAAAAATGATATGAGCCAAGAGGTTATGAGAAAAAAATAACAAGGGCAAACATAAATGAGCATTTTTAATTGGGCTGCAAAACAAACATTGATGGAAAGAGTCTCCTGTCAAGGATGAGGAGAAAATCAGGAAATTAAGGATGCTGGACCATGAATCCTAAAATGACTGTGGGTCATATGCCCTGACGGGGGAAACCCAGATCCCAGGATTAATATCATTACAAGTAAATTTATCAGCCCGGCGTGACAGTAGATAGTGGGGACTGTGCTCTGAGTAGGCAGTAGCAAGGAGGAGGAGGAAGAGAGCCGCATGCCAAAGGTCGCCCCAAGCAGCATTGAGTGCTGGTGATAATACTCTGCTTAAGCAAATGAAGTATTTGAATGAGTGCCTAAAGCAGTGTTCTCCTGACCAGTCCTTTATTTGCTGAAAATCTAGGCAAGATGGGGGATGTGTTGAAATTTTTGCCCATATTCCCGGCTGGATAGATTATTAGGAATCACTAGGGGCTAATTCCCTAATGCGAGGTGAATAAGAATTTGGTTGACCCTTGATTTTGGGGTAACTATGTTTGGGGGATTTTAGGTTATTCGCCTGGTCAGATTCATTGAATATTAATCTATACAAATGCATAAGATCTCATTAAGCAGAGTTGCCAACGAAATAAGGGCATCCAATAGTTGATTAACTATCAGGTGTACTGATTGGGATTGGTCAGGTTTCGTTACTAGAAAATCAGGAATTTAAGAAGTAAGTTGTGAGGCGAGTGATGCTGTCTGCAACTAGAAAATCAATCAGTTGGTTTGCAACCTGCCTTAATGGGTAACAATTCCCATTACCTAAGCAGTTGGCTTGCCAAGTATGGTTGAATCGCTTGGATCAAGAGGAAATTGTTAGGGACAAATTTTCTGACTCTTTCCATTTTTTGTCTCAAGGATGTCCAATGACAGAATCCTAGCCAGGATGGGGAAGACCATCGCTGCTGAGATTAGGATGGGTGATTCAATGGCAATGGTTGCCGTTTCAAAGAGGTGTCAACTGAGGGTTGGGCGCCAAGACCCCACTACAAATTCCCTATAATTCACTAATAAAGATATAGTAATACAGTATATAGTAATATAAAATTTACCAGATATACTATCACCTTTACTTAAGTCTTATCTTAGTAAACTTTATCAGCATCCATTTGTTCTATTCTTTCTCAGGAGTATTATTGTTATGTGCAATAATTGGGAGACTCTTTAAAACAAAGAGTAAGGATCTGAGTGAGGATTTAGAGAAGAAGCGGAATCAAATTGGGGGTTGCTGCCAACTGTATGTCAACCTAGAGAAACTGTAAATGGGAACTAAGTGTAGATCAAGTTATGCAATATGAGGGAACAAATCCCTATTTCAAGACATCACAAGTATTTTGAGAGGAAATACTGGCTGACCGTTGGGATGAGATCTAATACTTCCATTCAACTACAGATAATAGTCGTCATACCAATGTCAACTGACTATAATAACTATCATACAACTTGGAAGAATTTTACAAACCCAAACCTGTGCAAGTAATAAGTTTATAGGGGTTAATTGACTGAAGTATAAGATCCTATAAATTTTTACAGAGGTTTATTAATTATTTTTAGAGGCTAACCCTACATTCGCTTTTCTTAAAAAGTCTGATTTGGGAAATTTATAGATGACAAAGATTGTTGCTCAATATTATCTATTAAGGATGATGATTACATTATTGGTATAAGACACAAGGACTTAAGATTATAAATGGGACATCCAAATCCAAAGACTGAGATGCCGCATTATATAAGAGACATTATAAAACTAAACTAAAGAAGATCAGGTAACTAAGGAGTTTCTATTCTACAAACTTTTGGGTAATGAGATGATAATAGAGTCCAAGGGATATGTAAAGAATTCTGTACTTAATAAGGACTTAGGTTCACTGAGTCATTAATTACTCTGATTACTTTTTTGCTATTGCTTTATAGGATTTTCTTACCTTCCTAAACTTGATAGCTCCATATTATGTTAATAATACTCTAACAAATTGTAAACACAATCTTGGTATACTCTAGTCTTCTAAAATCATAAGAATTCTCACAGTCCACTTGGACTGAGTACCCAAAGTAAGAATTTTGATATATTGATAAAAATCTGTTTTATAGGACCTCAAGATTGTGCAAGTTGAAAAAGTTAACACATTCTTCTGAAAGTTAAAAAATGAGATTTTTAACTCAATTACTGCATTTCAGGTTATTTGTTTCAATAGTAGATAAATATTACATTAAAAATGTGATGCTTCGCGCTGTACCTATCTGCATCAGAGTGATAGCTAATATCTAAAAAAATTAATTAAGTATGTTCACCTTCAATATGTTCAAAAAATATTAGTTTATAAATGATACTATCTGAGAGTGATCTAAGCTAACAGAAAGGCTTATTAAAAACACCTGATCTCTATTATAAAGTTCAGTTTGAAAGATGCTACTTTAGAACTTGATATAATATTTACAGTTCTTCCTTTCCACTGTGTTGGTGTTACTAATGATGCCAATTTTTTAAGCTTAATTTTACTTTTTTAAGCAGAAAATAACTTTTTTGTTATAAAACTTAACGCTTTGGGAAACTTCATTAAATCAAAGAACATATCACCTTCTATAAGACAGCACATAACACTTCTAGTTTAATTTTTGTTATGTGTATGGTGTTAATCTTTTCAGGGGTTATCTATGGCGTTGTAAACTTGTTGCCCACGTTGTCCAAGTCCTCATAGTGGCTATAAATGTGTATACCAATGTGATTGGGTAAAAATCAAGTCCCTTTTAATTAGTCTCTTTATTAAAGTTACACCAAGATGGTCTTTACAATATGTTAGCTTCTATATTGGACTAATTTTATTTTTAATAAGTCCATAAGGGCTTGTTATTCTTCCAGTACAACCCATAGCATTCATGACAACAGTAATTTTAGGTTGTAGCCATGATCTAACTTTTCTTTACCATGTGATCTACGCCATTATACATGGAGAAACTGAGAGACTAGACAAAGAAGTGCGACCAAAAGAAGTTCATACTGTGGTTTTGAACAAAGTACTACAATTATTTACATCAATAAGTGACCATTAGGATATTCTCATGATTTTATCATCTGCTGCGACATACTTTGAATCAGATTAAAGAAATTTATTCATGTTAAAAATGCAGCCATTGGATTAACAACAAAAAGGCACATTAATATATTATGAAACAACTTTAGTATCATGAATTAGACCAAGAATAACAACGCTTCTGCAGTGAGCTACTTAAAGTGGTTCTTTCTGAACTAGAAATCTTAAATTAATTCAAAAACTATATGAGCTCCATTAAGGAGACAACTTTACATAATATCATTGTACTAGCTTCCTGGCTTAAGCATTAAAGAATGTTAAACAATGCTGAAGCTTACTTCTTTACTCAAAATCTGACACCCAATTTTAACGAGATTCCATTACATCATAATATTCTAGATAATCTGAAGACTGACAAGAACTTATTTATAACTGTGGCAGAAGATGGAGCAATTTCACAAGCAAACTTGGAGAATTGTAACAACTCCCTTATACAACCCAGTCAAAAAACGACATAAATTTTGGCAAGCTTTTAAAAAAGTTTTAAAGAAATGTGGGGTTTTAAACTCACTTATGGGAAAGGCTTACCTGGGACATTTATTGTTTGTATTGTAGGACTATTGGATACATGGCGGTTTTATTCATTAATATACCAAGCTTAAGTTGTTATTCATATTTTTCTAACCCAATCATATAAAGAAACAGTTAAAAATTCACCCTCATAAATATATTTTATGATCTCAATTTGATTAAAAAAACAGAAACACAAAATATAAGCTTGATCCTTACTAGATACTGGAGTAATGACCATTGTTGGGATTTGAGATGACATACAAGATGAGATCTCTGCTCCTGAATCAGGACTCATTAAGTTGACTCTCAAGCGCTTTTATTTAAAACCTGTCACTGAAGGCGCTGATGGGAAATTTGATCAGAGATTATCACACACATAAAAACCAATCAGACGCCTTCTGGATTAGCGCCTCTTCTTCCCCAAATACAAAAGGCGCAGCTCCAATTAATGCAGTCACAAGGATATCATCAACAAAGAATATTGAAGGCATCGACTAGGTAATCATGCTTGAAGGACATGGAAGATCCTTACCATAAGGAACCATGGATGTCTTCTTGACATCGTGTCCCCAATTACCCTATAAATAGTGAACCTTTTTAACTCAATAATGCAGTCTTTTAACCCCATCTTTTTGTCATCATTGATCACTCCAATAGTTTTACAGCTTCAGGTCCTACTTCATATCTTGGCTTACAGTTCACAGAACATATAAGATGACATAAGTGGTGCTCACTATAGGGTCTCTAAGCTATATAGTGAAAACGTCTATCACAAAAGAATAGAGATAATAGCAATCATGTGGGCCAACCCATTAAAGGGGTGAGAAGCATAACTCGATATATCACAACTAAGTTTGGAAAAATCATCTCCACAGCCTGAAAGCTTAAATTTTCGGACCAACTTTCAATTTACTCTACCCTTCATAGATCAAGCTCAGTATCAAATAAAATATTAGAACCTCAACGAAATTATTCTGCAATTACTTAGTGGTTTCTACTTTATGTGAGGCTGCTCTAATCATTCCTGAGCCTCCTTTGTGCCTTCCACGATGCAGACTTATATACATTGGCTCTGCTACCCTTGGGATAATTGGCTTTGGGAACTGAATGCTATCTATGAAGCTTAATTATCCTTGCAATGCACCACATTCCACAAATAGTAGATCTACATCATCTTGAAGTAGCTTAACAATTAGAACTCATACTACCCTAGCCTCAAAAAATGTTAGTTTCTATAATGCTGCCTACTCTTTGTTTACAATAACTGTGAAGCCATCATAGTTAATCTCTGGTTGATTAATGAAGCTCACAACCTACTTGCTATGTTATACATTGGAAAAGCAATTTTACCTTGAGGACCAGCTTTTTTCATACAATATAACTTCTGAAGTCCACTTGTAGCCAACGCCTCAATCATTTTGAGGAACTCATTTAGATGCTCCAGCAATTTTACCAGGAGTTAGCCGGTTGAGATGACACCTCTGGGATTAGTCAGTGTGAGGAGCCAAAAGGGACATATGGGCAAGAGGGCCCAAAAGTTCCCGTGGACTTCAATGGACATCCAGTTCTTTAATACCAACTTTAGACAATCCTAACAACTCCTGGAAACAAGAAATCCTAATGGTGCTCACAGCCTTACAAGATTAAATGCAAAATGTAGCTCAAGGATGAAAGCTCTGCTTAGAAAGGGTCCCCCTAGATCCCATAGCTTCTTTCATTGGTTTTTCAGATGAGATGGATAAATTCAGCTCGCCTGCCAAGCTCACTGACAGCCACATCTCTCAACATGAAAAAAAATTTCTGAAGTTTTAAAAACGCTTAATTGACTGTGAGAACCAGCTTCTCCTCAAATGGACTAGAATTTTGTATATGAAGGAAAAAGTCGCCCTCAAGTTCTCCATTTCTTCTCTAAACTGCCACTGAAATGAAGTTCAGGAGGAAATAGAAGAATGAGATGGCGATTGGATTAATGTGCCCCTCACAACTATGTGAAAACCAAGAATCTTAAGCCTGAACGTTTCTTTCACCGCTAAATTTCAAAGTTCGAATATTACAATCACCCAGAAATTTAGCTTAACAAATCTAACAAATAATGGTGTAAATTCCACTTAACGCACCTCCAATACTTTGGAGATCACTCAAACTCACCCCAAATCACAGAACCCTCGGTTGCCAACTTGTGCGTCGACCCATACAACCCACTCCCAAACTGCAGCTGCAAAATCAGAAGCAGACCAACTTTTATTAAACCATGGTAGTAGGGAGTATTGTAGCTCCCAATAACTCACATGGGGTTTGTATAGCTTTGCCAACTGCCTCCACTTCGGAAATCAGCCTGGGCGCCCAAACTGAATTGTCAGAAAGTGTTGAATCATTTGGTCGTCATTTTTACTTCCAACATTACCCAAAGCGGCCAAACTGAATCTACAGTATTTGGTGAATCAGTTGGTCATCATTTTAATGGTTTGGAAGGTAACCAACGCGCATCAACTGAATCAACACTTAGTGGTGAATCAGTTAGCCATAATGTTCATTAAAATAAAAATCAACATCAAAATTCAAATGGGACTAGCCAAATAGCCAATCAACCAGCTGAAAAATCCCTACCAGTATCTGCTGATGGTCGGATGAAGGCAGGAGTAAAAGATTGGTTTGATGATGAGCCAGAATTACCCAATCAATTGGCAGGGAATAAACCCAAATCAGGTAAGCCTATCCAACCTGCAAAAAATCAAGTACCTACTGGGAAGGCCCAGCAGGGGCCAGCGCGTAAATCCAGAGGAATGCCAGCGCCTCCATCTGGTATTCCCCCATGGGGATTCCACTAAATTACGCTTAAATTTAAATTTAAATGTGAACAAAAATAAGCAAGTGAAGGATGCCTCAGGCGCATGGCAGAAAAAACTAGTGCCTGCACCACCCACTATTGACCCTCGTGAAGCTGCTTTTGTGGCTGAAGTGAGAAAAAGATGGGCAGAAACTCACTCACAATGTGCACTCCTTAGGTCCACTCTTGCTCATGCAGTTAGAGTCTACTATGGGCATAATCCTGTTGAGTTTTATGCATGGGATTATTTTAGTTATTTTGAAGCCATAGCAAGAGCTTTTCCAGTTTACACCACTATTCATGAAGTTGTGGAAAGCCACTATATTGATGTAGGGTTTACAACTGCAGTAGATGCAGATCAGGCAACCTCAGTTACAATTGAGATTCTGCATGGCTCTCTTCATGTGCTGAGAACTAGATCTAACTTTGAGAAAGCTTCCTGGGTAACTTTTTCAAATCTTCCAACTACAGTGGACCCAGAATCCCTTAAGCTTGCGCTTCATCAAGGATTGATGGAATTTGGGTCAGTTCTATCAGTAGACCTGTGCGCACCAGCCTATTATGCCCCAACCCAGAGGGCTCATATTGCTAGGGCATCATTTATCCCCAACCCAATGGTGACCCGCAACATGGAGGTTATCCCACTTGTTGCAGTCATTGGATCCTGTTCTAAATCTTCCTTGTTGATCCAGACCAGGCCTGACCACGCTGCTCATGGTGTAATGCTTTGGGCCACATATATAATAGTTGTACTGCTCGTAAACAAGCTCTCTCATCTAGTAGCCAAGTCCCTGTGAAAGGTAAAAAATGCTCCCATACAGCAGCAGCGGCAATCCCACAACCAACCCACTGGGTGCCTGTACAGGATCTTACCTCCTCTGCCCTTCGTGTAGCAGTTGAGAAGGCATAGCCAGTAGCACAACTTTATTTCCTTAGTGCGGAAAACCCTCTCCCTATGGGGACCCCTTCTAAATTGCCAGACCCTTCACCAGCCCAAAATAAACGCAAGTCTGCTTCTCATCAAGCTAACACAGAGGAAGCCAGCCTAGGGGTGGCATCTAAAAACGAATTCAGTAATACATAATACCCCAAGGGTGGAACAGATATGGAGTACCCCAAGTCAGGGTGGAGGCACCAAGTCATTGCCACCCCCACCATCTACGGGTATTGCAACTCAGACGCCATTCTCAGTACTGAATGGGGTGACTCTGGACTCTGATACATCAGATGATGCACAAATGGAGGAGTTTATGGAGCACCCTCAAGATACTCCTGTACAAAGCAGTGGGGGAAGTATCTTGGGCTGGCTTACAGGCTCCTCAACCCCATCAACTCAAGATAATCCTCATCCTCGTTGATCAGCATGGATTTCTGCAAAGAGTTAAGCTCACAGACTAAAATTGAGCAGCCTTATGGATGCAGGTGAAAGCTCTGGTAACCCCCCGGGATACGGAAGGGGACAGCTATGAGGCCCCAAAGGGGCACCCTGACCCTGCAGTCCATTAACTCTAATGGGCTGTAGGATTACAAGCGGAGAGCCCGCCTCCTCCACAACTTCAGGTCAACTCATGTAGATATTGCAGCCGTGCAGGAGCCCCATGTCCCCCCCTCTGATTTTGTAGCATGGAATGTCCAATTTGGAGGTAAATCCTTTTGGACACACTATGTGGCCCTTATTATCCTCAACCCCTGGGTAAAAACCCACCAATTTTCGAAGCACCTTAACGATCGCCTTATATTGGCTAAATTATCAACCCCTGAGTTCTCCTTCTTTGTTGCAAGCATATACCTGCCAAATGCAGGTCAAGATCAGGACCGTCTTTTGGAAGAACTTGCTCTACTACAACTCCCAGGCAATACAGTGCTGATGGGGGATTTCAACACAATATTAAGTCAGGTGTGCGACACCTTTCCTCCTGCCACACAAGAAAGATGCGTTACAGCTCGGCTTCAAATTTTTCCTCAGGTTCAGTGGTTTCATGGATGCCCCCCCTCAGCATCTGGACTTGGATGTATGTCTCAGATCCAAGGTGTATGTCGGAGATTCACATCAGCTTCATGTATTGATATGGCCCTAGTGGGCCCATTGCTGGTTGGTCGAGTGTCCTCTCCCATAACCTGAGATAACATTATAAGTGATCACAGATTCCTCATGGTGATCCTGACAAAAATCCTCAGACCATCAAGAAGATTTTGGCCAAGGATTGCTACAGGGCTCTTTAACAACCAGTTTGCAAGAGAGAAGATAAAGGCAGCCATTTGTGAGCCAGAGCACCTGGCCTCACCTCATTTGCAAACTTTACAAGAAAAATGGGCTGATACAAAAGTAAGGATCCTAAAGGTAGCCTACAATTGTGCTAAAGCTCGAATGACAGCGGCCCAGGCTAAATTCAGACGTGCTGAAGCTAGAATAAGACACCTTTAAAGGAATTGCCTCCCAGTGCCTTCCTCTCATCGGTTGGAGGCTTGGGAATTGGCCCACGAGACATACCAGCAGGAACTTACTGAGCAAGAAGAACGTGCAGCAAATTTCACCTCGTCACGTTACTACACCCAGTGGGAACGGCCCACCCATTTCTTTTACCAGAAGCAGAAAGCCCGCTCAAAGGATCAGGAGATTGTAACCCTGAGGGTGGGGACCACATTCACCACAAATAAGGAGGAGATCACCAACAAGATCCACCGTTACTATTCAGCCCTCTTCAAGGCTTCCTGGGTAAGCCCAGAAGATGTTCATGAATTCATTGAAGGGGCTCCAGAACCAATGGTTAATTTTTCGGCGGATGAAGAACTTCTTGCACCAATTACACAGCAAGAAGTAATGGACATTCTACTCCACAGCCCACGTCTGAAGGCCCCAGGCCCAGATGGTATCCGTTTGAGGTGTATCTAGTGGATCCCGTCACAGTCACAAAGGCCCTCCAGCCCCTCTTCTTGACCCTCTTGGCAGAAGTGGGAGTACTTCCTGACTCAAGAGGATCAATTAAGACCCTTATCCATAAGAAAGCAAGCCGAGAGGACCTTGCAAACTGGTGACCAATATTACTATTGAACACAGACCACAAACTATTTACTAAGCTTCTAGCAAACTGCATGACTAAGTGGGAAGCACCACGCCTCAACCCAGCTCAACATGGCTTTATCCCAAGGAGGTCTCTTTGGAACATTTAAAAATGAGCTTTTGGCAGTCTTGTCAGCTAATCATCTCAAACACATGGTTTTGTGGCGCTTCTGGATATGGAAAAAGCATATGATCGAGTAAATTTGAAGTATCTGGACGCCTCCCTGACCCGCCTCTAAATACCACCACAAGCTAGAACATGGCTATCAGCTCTTTACGCCCAGCTTCGAACTAATGTACTGTCCCCAACAGGCTTTACAGCAGCGGTTATGGTTGAACAGGGTCTCCGGAAAGGGGATCCACTGAGCCTGATCTTGTTCAACATAGCTTTGGATCCTCTTCTGGCCCTACTCCAGGAACGACTGGTGGGTATTCAGGTTCCTGGGAAACCCTCCACCCGCACCATAGCCTTTGCTGATGACACAGCAGTGGAAGTTGGATGTAAGAAGGACTTAGACCTGGCCATGGAGGCCCTGGATTACTACTCCAAGGCATCCAATGAAAAAGTCAATACTTCTAAAACCGTTATAGTTCAAGTTGGTACCCCATCTTTTCCTCCGCCTTTTGGTTTGGAACCTACCCAGGACACCTTTTGGCATCTAGGCGTCCTCACCACACCACAAGGAGTTGCAATCAAGCATAATGAGGACTGCTTGCTTAGTGTAATAAACTCTCGTGTAGCTAGATGGAGCTGCTGGCGTATCACCCCTCAGGGACGCGCCCTGACGGCGAATGTTTTTCTTCTATCAAAGCTATGGTTTCTCGCTCATGTCTGCCCCTTTATGGACAGTTTCTACACGAGGTTGAATGTGATAATTCGCTGTTGGATTTGGGGATCCAACCACCCACCCACAGCTCTGACCACAATATCCCAACCCCGCAGCGAGGGAGGCCTAGATCTTTTGTACACTAGGACTCATGCCACTTCAATCCTGACGGGGTTCCTTAAGCCCATCATTTGCTGGGATATGGCTCCAATGCCGCAACAGGCTCCAGCCTTATGCCAGGGTTTAGCAGCCTCTCTAGGGCTTCCACGAACCTCACCTACAGCTGTGGGAGAGTGGCTAGCAAACCATCCAGGCCACCGCCTCAAACCTTCATTAAGTTTCTACTGGAATCAGGCTCTCCTTGCACTTAAGATGGCAGGAGTACAGGTTTACCACGCCTTCCCTTATAAAAGAAGTGTCCCTGGGATCAGCCCCCAGCATCACGCCCTAGTCCAAAATGGGATGATCGTTAACTCCCATCTCCACCCTTTGGACAGACCCCCTATGCGGCCTTGTCTCCTGGAACTTATACCCCCCGCTGTGGAATGTAATCTCAAGGAGCTCTGGAAGGAAGTTACCCATCCTGTTCTCTCAGCAAAAGTGTCAAATACACTGTGGCGTGTTCTACACTGCTCATACAGGACAGGGGATCGAACTGGTCCCACCTTCCAGCACAAGAGTTGCCCACGATGTGCAGAGCTGACAGACACCCACCTCCACCGCTTCTTTACTTGCCCCCTCATAGTCCCTTTCTGGAGAAAGGTCCTCGAACTCCTGCGAGCAGAACCCTGGGTAGCGCACCCAGTTCAGGACTTCATGTTCAAACTCTCACTCCCCAATTGCTCCCAATCATTAAGGGTCCTGGCATCTGGTGCAGTGATATGGACTATTCATAATTCATATCTTCGCGCCGCTTTTGACTCCACTCTGTGGATGCTTCCCCATATTATCACTCACTTGCAGGTTCATTTCAAGATGTCTCTGAGAGTATTTACTATGTCGCCATGGGCCAATAGGTCAGTTCAAGTGGACACCTGGCTCTGGCAAAGTTTTCCCCCACCCTTTCTTGACACCTCCGCTTACCCCTGCCTTCGCCTCAAGCTCTTAGGAGCTCAGGCATGATCAAATAAAGATCGGTGTATCCCCCCTTTAGGTTGGGACCACTTAGTGCTAAAATAAGAATCTCAAGCCTGCCCCAGTTCCTACTGTCAATACTCTATCCACTCATATTGTACCTGACTTTAAGCTAGTTTCAAGTAGTGATTAATTCAGAGACAGGAAAGTATCGTCTCTTTTCTGTACTCTTATGAGAGTTCAACGGAGGAGGACACTGACCGTTGGGAAGGTAAAGCACATCCACTCCTGTTTTTTCACATGGTCATGGATTATGACTCCTCATTTAAAGCATTGTCATACTTATGAACAAGTTCATACTGCCCTAATTTATGAGTTTAAAAGCATCCAGATCTTGGCCAATCAGAGGTAGGCGTTCATGGCCTTTTGTTTGAACAGAGAAGAATATCCTTTAGAGCTCACCAGCTGATTCTGTGCCCAAGAACAACCCTTGGCTAGCACTAGCCATTTTACTCTGGACAATGAAATAAACGCTGTAATTTCTGCGTTAGGATATCGTCCTGAGGTCCAACTAAATTTAATTGGCCAAAATAGTAACTTAACCTGCACCCAAGAACTCAAGAAAGCTCTTAATAAAATTCTTGCATCTGCTTGAGCTTTAAACCCTCCAATTCCACCTCCCTCAGCTGTCCCAAGTCCATATTGTTGAAAACCAGAAGAATCTCAAACCTCAGTGCACTTAAAGCAATGGATTCCATCATAACGCCAGAACTGTTGGAAGAAACTTGACAAAGAGGTAAGAAAAGGGAAGTCAATATTAAGGACGAGGCGCTTCATGATTAAATCCTTGTACCATCTAAATAACCTTCAGTGACCTCTAATGAGTCCAATGTTGTTGTGCCTGGGGGAGATGAATTGGTACCAGTTGATGATAAAGAGCCCACTTTTGTTTACTCTTCTTTTGATGAACCTCCTATGTTTCTTACTCTGCCCTTCAATTTGGGAGTTTAGTAGCATGAGTTGCTATTCAATTTTATATGATTTCTGGTTACGCCATTGTCAACCTTGGTTCCACTATGAATGTCATTTTATATAAGTTAACGAAAAACATCAAGCTAGCTCCTGACTTACCTCACTACATGGGATATGGCACAGCTGAAAAGCAATTCACTCAGTCAATTGGGGCCTAATCCTCGCTGCCCATTTACTTTGACTTGTTATCATTAGATACCTCATCTGTTGCGATAATTAATCCTAGTAATAATTTTTTGAACACAGTTTCTACATGATTACTTCGCTGCTGTGCACTATGATGAATTATTTTATCACTCTTTAGACATAGGTTTCCATTAGCTTTTGAGACCTCCTGAAATGCCAAGTTGGAGTTTAAAGCTTGGGCCTGCCTGTTAGAAAAGCGAAAGTGGATCAATAGAATCAATATCATTTGAGAGTTCTTGAGAACAGATTCACCTCTTTCATAGATGGCCATGAGGGCACCCCTGTCTATTTGCCAAGGCTGACTACTATATCTATAAAGTCTCAGATTATTGTCAACACCAAATTAGATAATGATATTACCTCAGGGCATTTACTAGAAATATAAGACGTGGATAACTCATCAGTCAAGAAAATTTGAACTTACTTGGAAATTTTAGAGCCAGCTTTACTGGATCCATATTGGGGTTGCTGGCTAACCTCACTGACAAATAAAGACAGCGGGACCCACTACTCCTGATGCTTATGTTTCTTACTTCCTGTAGAAAAAATTATGGATGTACATAAATTTTAAAGTTTAATGGATGTTAGGCTAGAATCGCCCCCATCAGTAGCTCTAATCAATACCTATTGGGCAAGAGCTAACCAGTGAGCAACGAAGCCAAGTTTAGCAATTGCTATAAGAATACTTTGCCATTTTCTCAATATCCACCTATGATTTTGTAAATAATAGTGGTGTTTTACATCATGTTGAGACGGAGACGTTCAACCAATTTATTCTTGTCCTACCAAAAAGAGTAAGGTTAAAGGAGCTCAGATGGCTGTTGCGCTTAAGCAGCTACTTAAAGTTGGTAAATGGAGCTTCCCTGTAGCCATTGGTCATCCCCTCTCAGTTTAGTTTGGAAAAAAGATGGTAGTCATTGCGT